>NQWY01014947.1:0-10053 GCA_019425655.1 Rhizophagus prolifer
CGGTTAGTAAAAACCTATATGTCATACCCCTTATTTGTCACATGTTTCATTTCTTAATGCCGTAATGCAGGCCAAAACTGCTCCGCTTTAGACATCCCCCTTTTTTGGTGATTTTTATATATTAATTATGTTGATCATTTTGATCATATAACTTGGCTAAGATTTCCTATTTTTTAAAAAATCCTAGCATGAGTCCTTATACACTTACTATATGTTATAAAAAACTTTATATTATGCATATTTTTGGCTACTCTGCAAGTTTTTTTAATATGTCAAAAAGGATTTAGAATGTCGTTTATATGTAATATCGCATATTATAAGAGGTGCAACATATATATCACAGGTGCAATAAAAAACAAAACCCTTATTAAAAATATATATAAAAAATTACAAAAATAATGCATTATATTTTTTGGATAAAATATAACATACTTGAAAAAATTAACCAATAAATTTAGATTAAAAACTTATATTTTGATATAGATTATATAATAAATGATTTGTTTAATTGACTTTAATTTTTATATTAAAATAATATGTAATTTATGATTAACAATAAATTCAATGTATTACTTTTGCAAACTACTGTATCTGAGACAAAAATGAAATCAGAAATAATGTGTAATCAACTTTTTAATTCCACTTAATTCACTCAATTCATAATTAATCATTGGATTGATAAGTAATTTATAATATAAATTATTGTAAATTTTAATATTTATATATAAATTTATCTTATTACTGTAATATTTAATTCTATTAGCTAATTTATTTAAAAAGAAAAAAATTATAATATTAAACATAATGTAACATTTATTTATTTATAATAGAATTTTTAAATTTTACATATAAATTTTACTGTAAACTAGTAGATATTATTTATTATAAGTAGCTGGAATTCTAATTAAAATTATCTTAAATGATATAAGAAAAAAAAATTTCAAATTAATATTAAATGCAAATAAACAAAGTGGTTGGAAAAGAAAATAGTATTATATTTTTGCCTTAAATTGACTCAACTGAAAATGAAATTACAAAGATTTTTATATTCAAAATATTAGAACCTAATATTAATAAAGCAAGAATGCTTATTTAGCTATTAGTTTATTTTTAGTAATATGAAAATTGTGCAAACCATCATATATTAATGTAATTTGTCCGAAGCTTTAGCTGAAGAACATATACGGTTAGGTATGCTTTTTTATGCATACATATGCATGTACTATCTGTCCGCACATGTGTATGGCCAATGAAATTTTAGGATCAGGTGTAACAATAAATTCTGCCCAATAAAATTTTAGGATCAAATATAACAATATAATCATGTTTTTTGTTTATTATTGAAAAATTCCTCTTAAAAATTAATTAATAAAATTACATAGCTTGTTATACATAATATCTGTGAAATGGATGCTTGTCCTCTTCGTGATACTCTTTAAAAATGTAAAAACAAAGAAATGAGACTTCTGAACAATGCGAACTTCGTTAAAAAGAAAGAAAACATGTAAAAAGGTCGAATGAAAATGCTGAACAACGAGAAACCTGTTTAAGTAAAGACCATGAACGGTACCAAAAAAGATGTTCTATTAATCCCAATAAATGCAAAAATCGCCAGTATGAAACTCCGCTTAATATCATAAATGAATAGCCAAATGTTCTGCTCCATATTCTTAATAAACACCCAAACGCTCTGCATCATATCATTGATGACCATCATCTTCCCGATTCTGACCTAAACTTACTCCACAAATTTCGCTCTAAAATTGATAAGTTTGCTAATAATCTTTGTACTATATGCAATGAATATTTCCCATCAATCGAAATTGTATGTGATGAATGTTGTCACTGCCACTCTGAAAATAATGAGTTGAAAAGACTTAAATTGAATCCTGAGTTGAAAAAGTTCTTATCAAGAAATAATATAGATCTGGATGATGTTCCTGAGGAACTACAAGGTTTTACTCAAATAGAAGAGATGCTAATTACCCAAATATTTCCCATTGTATCCGTATATTATCTGCGTGATGGCCAATACGCGTATTGGAATAATGTGATTAATTTTTCTTAAGACGTTCAGGAATTTGCTACACGTTTACCTCATCATCCATCATCGCTTGATATTCTTGTTGTGCATCATCGCTCTTCTGATAGTAGCGTTTTTAAAGATTTTAACATATGTCATTCCGTGGTATCTTATGCTCTTCATTGGTTGAAACATAATAATCATTACTATTCCAATATCGTCATTGATGAAGAAGTTTTGAGATTTTTACCTGATAATGGTCCTCTTGATGATCAAATTTCTCAACTTGAACTTTAACTTCAACAAACTCAGATCCTTAAATAACCCTATTGCAAGGATTAATGCAATTCATACAGGTGGTAGCAAAGCTTGTAAAGTAGATTCAGATGTAGCAAAAGGCCTCAAATCTTACTTACCATTGTCAAGGGGTTCAAAGGTTATGCTAAGGATCAACTTATGGACAGAAGCTGGTTTGGTTAATGGATCTGTATGTATCATTCACGAAATCATTTTTAAACAAACTCAGGATCCGCCTTCTCTACCTATTGCTATTCTGGTGGAATTTGACAATTATACTAGCCCTGCTATAGTATTAGAAACTGGTAAAAAACTTGTTCCAATTGCGCCAGTTTGACATACTTGGGATGGGAAAAAGGGTTTTTGCTCCCGCATGCAACTTCCTGTTTGCCTTGCATGGGCGATCATGGTGCATAAAAGTCAGGGTCTAACATTGGAAAAAGCTGTGATTGATCTAGGAAATAAAGAATTTGCTGCCGGCCTTTCATTTGTCACAATATCTCGTGTTCATGCTCTTAAAAATATACTTTTTAGCCCATTTTCGCTTGAAAGGCTCCTGCATATTAAAACTTGTAAGAGGTTGCATGAAAGAGTTACCGAAGAAAAGCGCTTAATCTCTCTAATTCCTCAACATGATGAAATTTGTTAATTCTCTTTTCCTAGATTATCGATCATGCATTTTTTTTTGTAATACAAATTTTTTGTTCTTTTATTTTCTGTGATACATTTTATTTTTCTGTGACACATGTAATACATTTTATTTTATATGAATAAAAGCTTCAGACACTCCAACAGTTTCCATTTTCCTAGTATAAATTAATATTATTCTGTACTTACAGTCATAATAAACAAACTCTCATACTTCATGTTTTTCAAAATTTTTTGGAAATATGGGAATGCTCACTGCAAAATTCTATGATTTATACAACTAGCATAATAAAAAGTTAAAAAATCTAAAAAATATCATAATTCAGTCATTATTGATCCAGTTGATGTGTATTTACCATCATTTGAATCATTTCAATAAGACAAATACAATGAGCTAAAGCTCATGAAAATCCAATCATTGGATCAAAAATAATACCATAGAAAACAACTATATTTTCAAAGCATAATTATATACTGAATATTGATCATACAAGGGCAATATTATTATCATTTGAATCCTCTCAACGAGATGAATCTAATGAATATAAAATCATAAAATTTTAATCACTAGATACCAAAATATCTTTAAATGTCCGCATAACATTGATCGCCCTCTGTAATACGAGTAGCACAAATAATAATAACGAAAATAATATGGGGTAGTGAGAAGGAACGGTTCAGGGGCCAGTGGAAAGCATGATATTATTTCATTTTGTGCTTTATTCCTCCCTTTAAACAAGATCTACTCCAATATCTTTTATTAATTTCATTTTTTACTTAGCTGACCCCTTTCTCATGTATTAAACGTATTGGGAATTTTACAAGTGATAGTATATCAAAAACCGATCTAATAAAGCCAATAATATACCAATAATCGTGAAATTTTGGCAGTACATAGTATACTTCTCAGCGTAATTGAATTCGATTTATACCGACGTAAATAATTTATTTATTTTATTTATGTAATAAATGAAAGAAAATTATTTTTATACGTGTAATCAATTATTTTGATTGAATCATTATTAGAACAGCGCAGAATTTATGATTATATAACTTGTTCTGGAAAAATAATTCCGGCTCCTTTTAAAAGAAGACCCAAGCCAAAATCTACAAAAAAAATGAAAAGGAACGTTAGTAACGTTCTCTATTCAAAAATAAACGATTCTCTTTCTACAAAAAAAGGAAATGAAACGTTAATAATAAACGTTTCTTAAAAAATCTCTAAATCACGCATACCACGGCCTGTTTAGCTTTTCCAAGTCGTCCTAGACTGCTCCCTACAAAAATAAAGATAAAAAGAAACGTTAGAACGTTTCTTTAAAGTTAATTTCACAAAAACCTCCTCCTTTCAACTTGCCCGAGGTCTTCAAAATATTTCCTGGCCGTTCCCTACAAATAAAGGAAAAAGAAACGTTCTATTTCTTTTAAACTAATTTCCCTCCTTTCAACATGCCCGAGGTCTCCAAGAGACGTTCCTTGGTTGTTCCCTACAAAAATAAAGAAAAAAAGAAACGTTAGAACGTTTCTTTTAAATTACTTCACAAAAACTTCCTCCTTTCAACATACCCGAGGTCTCCAAGATGTTTCCTGGCCGTTCCTATAAAATAAAGTAAAAAAGAAACGTTAGAACGTTTCTTTAAGTTAATTCCCCAAACTCCCCTTTAGAACTTACCATTTTCATTTTTCTCTAGAACCAAGACATCCGTTCCTACAAAAAAAAATCAAATACCATTTTTTTTTTAAGAAAATTCGGTTTAAAAAACCGAAAACTAAAGTAATTTAATATTATTTAAACCGAAAAAACAAATAAATTTCGGTTAAAAAAACCGAAAAAAATATTTTTTTAAAAAAATGGCGTAATTTAATTCGGCAGGTTAATTTAATTACGACATATCGACATTTTCAAAATTTGGAACCGTAATTACCGGTATAATGGCGTAATTAAATCAATTACGCTGAGAAGTATAGTACAAAGTTCTCACTTCTAACTAACACCAATCCACTCTTGAACATCGGCTTTTCGCGTATCGTCATATTCAGGTTTTGATGTTACACGGATTACGTAACAAAATAAATTGGATATAAATCTAACGACTCTGCCCCACTGCCCAACACAAATTTAAACCGTATTTTCTTCGCAGACGTGTTTGGAAAAAAATGAAAACACTTTTTTTCTCAGAATGCTCGGACTGGAATCTTATAAACTTTTTGAAATTTCGTCAGATGGAAGATAATTGGTCAGCAGATAAGCAGAAAGAACATGGCACATATACCAAAACTTTAGGCAAGATTGCAGGCAATGAATTAAGCGAATACCGATCTATGGCAGTTTCTGCTTTAAAAATTTTTCCAGTTAAGTGAAAAGCTTCATTTCTGTGAGGTAAGGTGGGCTTGGAAGCTTGCAGGCATCCAAGTTGACTATCGTGTTATACCACATCACAACGACTTGACAATCTGATCGGAATTATAATTCCATACCAAGTCGTTGATGAACTATCGTGTTCGATGCTGGCCACCTTTCCTTTATCACATCACAGCACTCAACAATCTGAAAGGATCCATCCGTATTCGATAAGACTTTTCTAGGCTGAGTCGCTGATGAACTATCGCGTTCGATGTGTATAAATATTGTACTTGCTGATAGTCATTAATATTAGGCGAGTTTTGACGATTAACAATATTATTTTTCATGGATAGGAAATACTAAATACCCGAGCGGTTAATGATTTCTGGCAAGATGTAGAGAAATTAAATAGGCGAAATAAGATCAACAATTAAAAGGTAGGTGTGCTGACAAGCCTTATTTCTGGTGTTTCATACAATGAGAGTAATATATTTATCCTCTTTCCAGGAAAAATATCTTGATCATCTCGAAGAATCTACCTATGAAGTACTAGATGATACTAGAACATATGTTGTTGCAGATGTTAAAGCAGAAACTAGAAAGCGCAAGTCTGCCGGAAGTGAGATCACAACTCGTTACGATCGAAATAAATCAAGTGAAGGTCAAAACCAAATAAAGCGAATACGTTTTCTTGAAAAAGAGTCGAAGAAAGGAAAAAGGGTCAGAATATCATATAACTTAAATTTTATTCGCAAAAAAAACACAGAAGGTAATCGAATTGATTTCTTTTAGGTGGATGAACTCCCCGATGGAACCAAAATTAAGAAACCAGCTCCTCTGAACTTGGTACCATCGAATGATGATGAAGGTGTCCCCGCTCCTGTTCTTATTACGGCTTCAGATGATGAAAACGCAGAATTGGAAGAAAGTGATTTGGTTGTAGATGACGAAATTAGGAGTCTCACACAGGTATTTTGGCTTTTTTCTAACTTTATGTATAATGCTATGCTCATCAATTAAAATGTGAAGCTTGGTATAAATCATCCTCGGTTTTCTAACAGGATCAGATTGTAAAAAGGCATCCAGAAGATACAAATTTTCTAGACCAAGCCATTAGAAACGAAGATACTTCATACGAACGTTGTCGACGTTGTTCTACTCCGGTAGATAAGGTAGCCATCATGTTTTTAATGTATGGCTCACTAAAAAAACGTTTTCTCACTTCTCAGGTGCTTTTGCAGATAAAACCTGTCAACCTGGACGAGGTCCCGTCTACAACGACAACTTCGTTATACGTTCCATCTTCCCCACCCACTCCTGGTAACGAGGAATATATGATGGTAAAGGATCGTAGTTTTTATTTGGATTACTTTACTGGTCCCGGTGTCCCCGAATGGCAACTGGACGAAGGTTCAACTCGAGTAAGCATTTTTAATGCATGACGTGATATGAACGAAATATTAATTATTTTTTTATTTGTTATTCCTCTCTTTCCAGTGGATTGTAAACAACACCGACATCACTGAGATATGTCGTGAATATCGTACAGTTCTGATTAAAAAATGTGAATCGATGGAGGTTACTCTGAGTGTTACGGAAGAACTGTAAATATCATATAGTATTATAAGTTATGAAGACATGACTAAGCTTTTCCTCTTTTACAGGGCTTTAAGCCATGTGTTCGTATTTCAAAAAGAAAATCCCTTTGGAATATGTGAATACTTTGAAGACAAATTGTGGGAGGAACTTTTTGCCGAGTTTCATAGGTTGTATCCATACGCATCGATCCCGAATAAAATTAGTGATTTATTTGTAAACATCGTCAAGGTAGTATATTTAACTTCCGAGGAGGCATGGATTGTACAGTTCTAATTATGTGAGTCTTTTAATATCTACAGATCGCGTGTGAAAATCCAAACCATGTAGAACGTCAAAAACTCGCAAGGCGTTGTTTACGAGAATTTGAAGCCACAATCGAAGATGATGAGATAATTGTGGAGATGTTCAGGGAACTGTATGTTTTGTGAAAACTGCAATAAAAGTTATATGCTCGAAGTGAATTTATTCCTACTCTGTTACAGGATTGACAACGAACAAACTTCGTTCACAAGAAGATATACCGTTGAAGATACCCACACCATTAAGAATATCACCCCGATAGTATTGAGACCGTTCTTCAAGAATAATAGAAAAATTACTTTCGAAGGGTATATATTGATAATTAATGGAGTAGTATCATATTTTTTCATACGCTAGTGTCTTATTTTTCTGTTTTCACACACGCACAGGGCGAATAAAATGTCAGAGTCGTCAGCAAGCGCAAAAAGAAGATTTGACCCTGTACTTCTAGGTACAAAGCCCGATTTCACCGTTATGACAACGAATCCAAGCAAAAACATTGAATTGTTTTTGTTGAGATAAAACCAAACAAAACAAGTAATACCTTAGTTTCGGAAGATCTCATATCCCTTGGGAAAACGATGAAAAGTGCAATAGACAAATCCATCAAAGACAGCGCAGACGACCTCGTCATATGTGGAATGCAGATAATTGGTAAGTACATTTTTGTGAATAAATAATACTGCAATCTATGTTTTTCATATTGAAATTTTCGGTTTTGTTTTTAGGGTTCTTGGGAAGAGCCTACGTTATGGACCTCCGGTTCGAAGGAATATATCGAATGATATTAATCGGAGAGTTTGAACTTCCGAGGGGCTCCACATCGTGGGGTACTGACTTACAGTGCTACCAAGTCCTGAGCATAATTCGGGTAAGCAGACGATCGATTGTGCAGACATTATTTGCGTAAGTTTATCGTTAAACCCTGATGTACCTTTCTAGGCTATAGTCAATGATGGGGCCACTTCGTACCAGACTGCAATAAGAATGAAAAATCAATCGAAGTCAAAAATGATGATCAAGCCAATGTTTCACAGTCCGATAAAGGTACCAATCTGCAACAAATGAAACTGGTAATATAGTGTCACTATATTTTATTTTATTGAAGATTTCGCTCAGCAACAAGTGAAAGTTTATTTTGAAAAGATAGTTTCCAATTCACAAATTGTGGCTCTTATAGTTAATATGAATAAAGTTGCATATGTCACTGTTGGTATGGTGAATAAAAGCGTAAAGCCTGTCCAGTCAAATACCATGTGCAAATGTTAAAGATGTTATAATAAGATATACCTAAAACTGAAGAAATCAAAATGCAAATAGTTCGTATTGATTCTTTCCTTTTGGCTATTTTTGTTTGCCTTTCTCCTTTTTTTAAGCTGTAAGACTACTCATCGAATAAATAAAATGATACTATATAAACCATGAGCAAGAAAAAATTCATGTGATATGATGTCAAGATTACCGCAGATCAATTTACTGATGATTATTAAAATGTAAAATATACTAATTAAATCATATTCTTTAATTGCAAAATAATACTGATAACATAAAGTAAATTTTACTTTTAATGTATAATATATCTGTTTATTATACTTAAATTAAAGTAAAAATTGATTTAGTCCATCTTTTTATTTAATAATAATAGTGACAAGACATTTTTTCCTTTATTTTATTAAAACACTTTTCTTATTTTCCCTTGAAAAACAACAAATTTTTTCTTGCCAGTATTCAAGTCAGAAAGCAGGGATAAGGCTATTAATATATAGTACATAAACGCTGAATAGTTACAGGGACTCACAGCCTGGAAGATATGAAAACCTCAAAATATTAAGCAAAACCAAATATTTTTCACTATGGAAAGAGTAGAGAAGGCCTTGAATGACAAGGACTTTCACCTAACCAATAGACTCTCTTAGTATCAACATTTGAACCACTTCTTAGTTGAAGTTATAGACAGTCCACCACACTTACAAGACTCTTTTTGAAAGCGTTTTTTACGCTTTTTCAACATGACCTTTTTCTCCTTTTTTCTTACAATCTTTTCCTTTCTTTTCAGTGATGGAAATTACTACAATATCAACAGTTTTTCCCAGCCCCAACAAACATGATGCCAAATTTGGAAAGATGCTTACCTAAATCAGATGGTACTTCCAATTTTCTCCTGGATCAACTTTTAAAACAAATATGTGATACGTTAAGTCATGTGTATAGTTGTTTCCTAAATTCAATTGGCAAATCCGAAATCTGAAATTCTGAAATCACGTGTTACAAAACTAATTACGTACTCTGAAATTCCAAGATTTGTATAATAGTGCAAAATCGTAAATTTCTTATGATCTAGTGATTATAACTCAATGATTTTGGCATCATTTGATTTGTCTTATCGAGACGAATCTAATGATATGTGCCTCATCTCTCTAGCATCGATATTGACAGAGTTAAATTGTCATAAACATTTAATGATTTTTGGTATTGGAGCACAATCCAGTAATCAGATTGTGATGTTCTTACCACCATTCGATTCGTCTCATTGAGACGAATCTAATGCTATATGTTTCATTTCTCTAGCATAAATATGACGGAGTTAATTCCCCATAAACATTTAATGATTTTTAGTGTCAGATCACGATCCAGTAATCAGATTGCAATAATTTTACCATAATTCAATTCATCTCATTGAGACGAATCTAATGATATGTATTTCATTTCTCTAGCATATACATATGACCAAAATTTGCCAAAATTATTTCCAAAATTGAAATTCTGAGATCAAAAATGGCCGAAAATATTTTTGTAATTCTGGCCGGCATTACAAATTTGGTCAGAATTACAAAATATTTTC
>NQWY01015044.1:0-11981 GCA_019425655.1 Rhizophagus prolifer
ACATAATGTGACCCTTTTTATCAGCTATGTAATGTAAAATATTTGACCAAATATTAAGTCATCTCCGATTTGCAAAAAAAAAAAAATTTTTGCGTCTATAAGACAATGATTTTCTCATTTCATTACAGTTTCTTCCTCGAAAAGTTAGCAATTCAATATCAAATTTTCTCACGAAATAAGTCTTGTATTTATAGATTGTACTTATGTCTTTATAGCAGAATTTTTTAAAAATAATTTAGTCCTCGATGATGAATGCCAAGATCATAATGAAATAATGATTTATATAACAGGTTTAGTGTCATTTCGATAAAAAGCAAGTGATATATGTTGTGTCTCAAATGTCGATTGCGAATATTCGCAAAAATATAGATTATTTTAAAAGTATATGATAAGACCATTTGAACACAACATATATTTCAAATGTTAAAATAACAAAATAAAATTGGTGTATTCTGTAGCTGGTTGATCCGATATATTTAAATCATTCCGATATTACCGTAAAGAATATTCTAGTTCATCATTCGTCAAATGATCATCTATCTTCCGAAAGAAGGCCAGTCCCTTTTTCATATTAAACTAGTTAATTGTGCCCATATCATCCATACAATTAATATATAGTGTCTTTTTAAGCGTAAATTGTACACAAAAAAAATGCATTAAAATTTTTGTTATCTGATATTGGGCTTACTATTAAATTAATTTGTTGATACTAGAGCTAATACTTTATAATAAAAATGTAATAAAATAAAAACAAAATTCTAATTATGGAATTCACCAGTGTGACATCGCCACATAATTTAATTCTGGCCAAAAATTATAATTTTAGCCAGAGTTAAAAAACAATTCTGATTTAAATAATATATATGTAAAATGAATATGATTAGATAATAAATGCACTATAATTTTGAAATTTTGCTTAAAAAGAAATTTTGAAAGGCACAAAACTAAATTTTTAAATTTTCACATTTTTTCAAAAACTATCTGAATAACAGCCTTTTTGTCCTAAGAAAAACTTGTTCAACTCATAAATTTACATATTATAGCATTGTTGGTATTATGATTAAGTCAATATTTCAGTCAAAAATTTGAAATTTTAAAAAATATATTTCATATACCACCGGTGACGTTTTGACAAATCCTATAATTTAATATAAATTTAGAGGTTATTTAATGCCAATATTAAATTCTCTGGTTTAATAGATGAAGCTAAAACTATAAACTAAAAGGTATAGTGTACTTACCATTATAAATATTAAATCCTTTGATCAAATGACAATTTAGCAAATTATAAATACTAGGAATTTAGGGATAAAAAAAATAACATCTTTTCGTAAATTTTCTAAAGTAAAACTTGATAAATCATACTCTAATTCACAAGGTATATCATTTAACGTAAATTTTGCATTGAACGTGGAAATTTTGCCTGTTTTTTTCTTTTGACAATTTTTAAAATCATCAATAATCTCTTCAATTCTGTTCATTTTATTAGAAAGTAACTTAATACCATCATTTGTTTCTTTACAATCGAGACAAAATTTCGGAGTTTTTCTTTTAATAGTTCTTCTGTTATTAATATTACATAGGTTAAACTTTTGAACATATTTACTTGATTCACAATTTTTCGATGACATTTGGAAAAAAAAAAGTTTTATTTAAATAAAAATTTTAGTTAAAAAAATTTTGTAACATGTATAAAATAAAGAACACAAGATTTCACTCATTTTATACTTTGTTAATTTTACAAAATCATAAGGTTAATCAATCCGTATTGATCATTATTTTAAACATTTTTTTTCCGATAATGAGATGTTGAAAGTAGATTTTCAATTTTTATGAACAAAAAAGTAACATATCATTTCTACTTATTGTTTCAAATTATTAGTAAATATTACGTAAATGGGTACAATATTTGGGGGTAGATTACGCGTAAGGAAATAGATTTGTAACTCATCATTTTACTCGTGATAATATGATTATTATTATTTTTTTTTTTGACGGTATTCAGTATTTGGAATTTTACTTTGATCATATAATTGTTTATCATTTGGGATATTATTTATAAACTCGTCTCATTGAATGATTTTAAATATTGGCACTAAAAAATGATTTAAGATTTATTTTGTACTACAAATTAAGAAATATCATGCTCTCATTTATAGACGAATCAACGAACAATTAGTTCATAAACCGTTTTATCTATAATTAGTTAAAAAAGTATTGTTTAATACTCTAAGCCAATGACATAATATACTAGAACAGAAGTGCTTGCTAAGAAACTTAAAAGTTCGGAATCAAAATTTAAAAGTCAATCCTAATTTCTGGTAAAATTTCTTCTGAAACTTGAAGATACGAAACTAGAAAACAAAAATCTAATATTGATCTCTTTAATTTTATATTGCTTATGTCCATGTATTCAATGATAATGTCCGATAATAGTACGCATCACTGGCAAGCAATACATTTAAGTTTAAAATCTAAATACTGCACTAACAAAGATAGCGAGTGAAAATAACCACTAGCGGTTATAGACTACCGGTTAAAAAAGGATACAGAGGATTAACGAAAAAAAAAAAATTGGTCTCTAACTTCCCGCTAGCAGACGTACAACATTACTAGACTCCGGTAAGAAACTACAACTAACGGTACATTAGAGAAAAAGAAGAAAAGGAAAAGTCCACAAACAAAACCCTTGCGGCTTTGTCCAATCTACATCTGCAAGAGAAGAGCTGTTAAAAGATCGGTGGTCCACCTTTCTGAATCCCCTAAAAACCATCTAATTCACCAACTGATCCAGCAACGCCTTAAGTTCTGATGAAATTTTAGTTCTATCTACGGCCTTCTTCCCGCCTTGATTTTTCGGGGTGGAAGACGCCTCCTTCGGCTTTTTGGTTGTTGATTATCCCAAGTCTGCTGCGCCACAAGATTTTGAGTGCGCAACCTTGTTACTTTTAAAAAATTTCCAAAGACCGGTCAGGACCCGATAAGACCGAAAAGACCGTTGAGCATCATTGATACTGGGGCCGTTTCTAACGATGTCCGACAGTATTAAAAGACCGGCACTGTCAAAAAAGAAAGGTTGATAATAAACACATGATCTGAAACACTTGTTTACAACTTACTATGAAATTAGGCGAAAATTCTTACCAATTGTTAAAAAGAACACTTGATAATTAGTAAGTTCGCCTATTAATACCTTCTTGGTCAAACAAGTTTCGTCAACACTATCCAGCAACCATAGAAACACTTCCGATTTCACCAATCCCGCTGTATCTTCCTCATACGTGCTTTACTTTCCTTTCTTCAATATTTATAACAAACATCTAGATAGTTTTTCTTATGTACGGTAGTAATATATTGTATACCTGTAATCTGACTACTTTTGTTCTTTAGTAGGTTCTTTCTTAATACACCCAGTTCTCTATTTGGTAATAATCAATCATTCCATAATTAGAACAAAAAAAAAACAAATAAATTGTTTTTAGTTCGAAAAAAAATAAAGCACTGTGGCAACCAATTCAAAATAATTTTATTCGTAACTTTATAATTGTTTGCATCAAAATATTTAATACTATTGGGTCACAAGCATGTACTGTAGCTCTGTGCAACTCGAGATATCTTTCTTATTCGTATCGTGAAACGTGATCTTCATGCATCAATTTTTACAATTACGAAAATTTTGAATTGATACTCTGAAATTTTCCGGTTACATTTTTTACGGGGTAAAATTTTGAAATTAAAAATTTTTGCATTGACAGGATTCGCTAAAAGTGACCGAAATCCAGAATTTAATTTAAATTAATAATTCAATTAGCAGTCATTTAGATACATTTCATTTCGGTTTTTTACAACTCTTAATTTATATTCTTCAAAGTTGAGATAAATTTGTTCACAGCAATGCATAAAATGCGTTACTGCATGAAAATCATGTGCATTTCCCACAAATAATTAATTAATAATTTGACTTAAATACCTTATGAGTTATGATACAGCTCATATTGTATGTAAATTGTGATTCCTGTCGCCTCCTGATATTCCTACATTTACTTCATCCATCATTTTTGACTGGTTTCAATTACTAGAAGATTGTTATTTAATATGACACAAAACTTTCTCATTAGTCCAAAAAGTCGGTTTAACTCTTTCGATACATATAAATTGTAACATACACATAATCTGTCGCCATATAATTAATAAATAATATGATTACAGAACTATATTGTTGTATGTCAAAAATGTATTGACTACTTACAAGTAATAATCTCTTTTGATTTTAATCGTTATATATACTGTGAAGCAAAAATAATAATTATGCATATTATTTCAGTCAATCTCGATTATTATATCGCAGCTAAAAATTTTTTTTAAAAAAAAATGAATGTCAAAGAGACGCACGAAAAAATAATGTCATCAGATAATTTAGAATTTAAAATACTGTTGACTGAGAATAAAAATTAAAGTATCAAACAATGATTGACAAAAGTATTGATGTATTGTTAATTACCATAAATGTAGCATGTTCCCGGAATTTATAGCCCTGCATAAATTTGCGGGGAATTTTTGTATTTTTTTTTATAAGACCATCGCACCGACATTTATTGGTTAAATATGAAGTCATTATACACACGGACGGTAGCATTCAAATTTATATGAACAAATAAATAAACAAGAAATTCATTCTTGAATGCAATCAAAACATTGTTGGATGTATAAATAAATAATAAAGTCCAATGAATCGCCATATACTTCGTTAGACATATGTTTGTAATTTTTAAGTGATGTGCATCGTTTATCAAAGTTTGACATAAGGTTATAGTTAATTGTACATAATGTTTAAGTAACAGCATTAATTTGATTATTCAATGACACAACTTTATTATAATAAATATTGTTAAGTCTTGTTAAATTAATAAAACAAAATAACAAACACGTAAATTATTGCGACCTATTAAAATTACGATGTAAAAAAACTATGAAACAGTAAGTACTATATATCTAACGATGTAAATAATGCAGAAGTAATTATTAATGTACCTAAATTATCAATACTTATTACAAAAAAGACATTCATTTTGTAACATAATTTTAGTCTCTAACCAACTGAAGTATGAATGCTTATAATTTCGTTAAAAGAGAATTAACAAATGCTTATAACAACATGATAAATTAAATTAAAATAATCAATTTTTGCAATTTGGAGTTGTAAAAATAACCAATTTCTGTAGGTTTTCTAACGAGAAATTTGATAAATCATATTCCAATTCACAAGGAACATTATTTATAGAGAATTTCGCATTGAACATAGAAAATTTATTGTCGATTTTATTTTTTGGAAGATTCTTAAAATTATCAACCATTTCTTCAATTTTGCTTACTTTACTAGTAAGTAACTTAATATAATCGTTTGTCTCATTACAATCTGGACATGACTTTGAAGGCTTCCTCCTAGTTCTTTCGTTATTATTGCTTAATTTAATCTTTTGAACATATGGCGTATACGTTCTTGATACATAATTTTTTGATGACATTTGAACGAAAGTCTTAAAATAAAGTTTGAAAGACGAGTTGATGAAATTTCATGTCTTTTTTATATCTAATACTATGTGGCTGTGCGACGAAAATATGCAATGAAGGTATTGGTTCCCAAGTGACCTTTGCTCAATAACAGTAGCCTATAGAATAATTAATTTTGTACACAACATTCTGTTATCCGTATTATAATAGAAACAAAATAATATGAAGATAGTGAATTAATTATTACTATTAGATTATTAATACGAAATTTTAATAAGGATTAAACTTTCACACCCTTGAACTAGGATTACAAATCTAAACAATGCACAATTTAAATAACGTTCAATTATTTCAATTATAAGCAAACTCCAAATAATTTTTTTTATAATCACGATCTCAAAACGAAAATTCTTATTACAGGGTACATTTATTCCAGATAAAAAATCGGATTTAATTCGGCCCATCCGTCGGGTTTAAACGTTTCTTCCGGATTTATTATATCCGATTAAATCCGGAGCCAACCAAAGAAACGGATATACTATTTTGCATGAATAAATTCGCGTTGATATCACGAAAAAAAAATGTAACCATATGATGTATGATGTCATTATGCTAAGTCTTCACAAGCTTATCCTCTTATTAATCTCGATAAAGCTATGGTTTGCTTAAGTAAATACAATAAACCAAAAATGTGTAGAACAAGTCTAGTACTTTTTTCATTCATTTCAACAATCAATAATGATATTTACCCCACGTGACTTTTTTTGCCGGAATTACGGAACTGGCCGGAATTAAGAAATTAACAGGGTGATGGATAGGGTGTGACAAATAAGATTTTGAACTGGATACTTAGAAACGCGGAGGGTGTGTCATGGGGTGACAAATATTAATGATCACGTGGAGTAGAAAAATTGTTGGGGAAGATCAGCAATGGTCACGCGATCACGTGTCTTTATTTACAAGGTTTCAAGTTTTACACTTGTTTTACTTTTTAAGTGCTTTGGTAAAGTTTTGTCAAACCCATAAAAATTTTCAATGGCACAAAGTACTATTATTCATCAATAAATCAAGTGGTAAGTAAGATTATCTAACCATTAAACAAAAACATACATTTAAAAAGTATGACTCATGGTAAATATTGATTATTTAAAGTTCGATCGTCAGATTCTCCAACTTATTGATCTCTGCTATGTAAGCAAATTAGAAAGTATGATCTAATCTGGAAATTTCTATGTTTTATTTTAATTTAAAACTAATTTTACATATATATAAAGTAAGAGCAAATCTAAGAGGATTTATTTTGATATTATTAAGAATATTCCGGTAACATAATCAATTTTTGACGAAATATTTTGTAAATAACAATTCGTTAATTTTTAATTATCACCTAATATATCCAATGAAATAAAAAGAAAATAATCGTACATATAATGCGGTATATTAATAATATTTTTGAAAAATGTACTTTATTAGTATGAGCTAGCTTTAACCATTTGCATCGGGTATTAATAAGAATACGATGACGCAACGAAAGTGACAGCACATATAAACATTATGGTTACACGCAAATTTCTAAATATCACGTGACACGCATCCTGCCCTAACATAAGATCAGAGTGATTCTTATAAGTTTTGTCAAGTTGCGTGTAACTTTGATGTTTTCATGCTTATTGTACTCTGCCCGGAATGTTTTGTCAAGTAAAATTTTGACATCAGTACGAATTCGGCGAAAAATTAAATGTAGAACGGACTCCTTATTTTTTCAATAAGAATAATAAGTCCGGAATTATTTTTTGTAAGATTAATCATCCAACCAATATGAGTAGATTCCAATAAAAAAAAAACGCGTAACCAACGTTTCACCTAAGAAAATTTGGGGCAAAAGTATTATGGGAATGTAAGGATATGAAAAATAAATGAGGGGGGCAAAAAAAAAAAATAATTGTTCACTACCTTCATATGGAAAAATATGTGTATAAAAATAAGTGTTAGTTCGTTTATAAAGAATTCACTAAATAAAATTTTTTTTGGCGCGTATCTCTTTTATATTATTTATTTATATTATTTAATGTTTATATTGTAATGTTCTCACCAAAAACGGAAAATATTATTATGAAAATAACTTTCTTTATTTCTATATTTGTCTATAAAAATTTTTAATCAGTACAAGTAAGTAGTCAATGATAAATAAAATGACTCATTATGCGAACTTTACAAAAATAGTTTATGGACTGTATTAATAATAGTAAAAAAAACAAGGAAAGAACTTTTTCCACCAAAAACCAAATAAAGAGAAGAAAATCTGAAGCATGTGTCTTGAATGAAAAGAATGGAAAGAAAAGAGTTTTTCGAAAAAATGATGTATATTGCAATATAGAAAAATGCCGCCCGCCCATTTTATACAATTATTTTTAATTATTTAGTAACGAGTAATAAATTTAGAAATAATCGGAAGGTTTGCCAACGATTGTCATAAACAGATTTTGGGTGATACTTAATTTAGTGGTTAGCAAGATAGCAAGATATCGATATTTATTAAAATTAAAACAAAAGGTACTATATCAGAATCGGAAAGGAATATTAATTATCGAATATTATTATAATCATTGAAAAGTAGGTGATCCATTAAAAATAAAATTCACGTAATTCGTAACTTGCACAGGTAATCTTCTAAGCTGATATAATGCATATATTCTGCGTCTTAGCTTTCGTTGACTTCTACGTCTGCAAATAATACGAGAATTATATGACACGTAAGAATGAGGCGAAGATGTATTATTCATAATAGAAGAGAGCTCATCAAAATTACCCTGTGATCCATTATAATAAGTATTAAAATAAGGGGCTTTAGTATATAGTAATAAATATGTGTTCTCTCAATAATTTTATATAGAAACCTTAATAGAACTTTAGTAGAGAAGAACTGCTATAATAAAAATAGTAACTTAGATAAGTAGAATATAGAGATTTCTACTAATTAAGAGAAAAAAGCAGAAAAAAAAGTGTTTTTTTTGCTGTCAATGGGAATTTTCGAGCTATTTTATAGCTAATTTTAATACGGTTATGTATAGTAATATAGTTAGTTAGATCATGTGTTTATTTAGTGTTTATTTCAATAAGAATTTATAAATTTAATATTTTTTATATTTTTTTTCGATTTGATCAACTGAATAATAATTCTATGTATCTGTTTATATTATACTATATTACCAATTTAGTTTATATCGAAAGATTAAATAATTATGTATAATATTCCCTAATACTTTACAATTTTACATTCGTAGTAAGGAGCTCACTTTTCTTTTGTCACACAATAATTGATGACAAATAAATATGTAGGGACTAATATCTTAATAATCATAAAAACAAAAAGTTTTTCCAGTGTTTCAGCGATTCAGTCCAGTCCGGTCCAGTCCAGTCTTGCGTCCAACACTGCGTAGATCTTATATAATACGTGTGCTTTTTTTTATCTGCTTTATAACTTTACTTATAAGGCTAACTTTAAGGCGGAAGAATATCCTCTTTGGCTTTTATATACAGTATAACGATAACACGTCTACTATGTACATATTGTACTTGAACAAGAAACATTAATTTTGTATCCAGAAATTTAGTTTTTTTAAAAAAATTTGTTTGAGGAATATCATAAGTAATTTTACGTGTCATTTAAAGCCAGAGAGAACGAAAAAAATGCATTAATGTAGTTCTATATTTATTTCAAGATTTCAGCATATAATTAATATATTATTATACTACCCAAGCTGCTAAAGGAGGAATAAAGTTATATGATGAAAAGAGAAAGACTTTCTTAGAGGCACGTCCAATAAGTATCTTTCGTCACGTGATACTTTTTTGGGTCACGAAATTACGATACCTTGATTTATCTAAAAAAAGAAAGATCTACGTACACTTTTAATAGGACATCGATTATTGTCACTGTTCGCTTATTTTGCTATTAAAAAACAATAATTTTAGTTCAAATAGAGTAGCCAATAGAACCTCTTGAGAGATTTAACAAGCAACATAAATTAATTATGTTCTCAAAAATCAACAAATAAATAACGAAAATATTATATTTATTTATTTGTCAATTATAGGAGATACTGATTAACTCCGGTCGAGCACAAATTATTTGTGGTATATACCATTCGTATCACTTGTATCCCATTATAAACATAATAAAACCAATTGTTTTTTGTTTATTTTCAAGAAATAATTCTTTCGATGAAGAATTAAAAAAATTGGATTGTTTTTATTAAAAATTTTTTTTCGTAAACCAATACTTTCTTGAAAATTAATAAAATTACTCATCATAAATAAGAAAAGTTTATCCATTTAATTAATTGTTTATTTAGTTGTAAAGTTATAGCTCAATTTTAATAATCAAAATCCTCAATTACTATTCAATTTCATTTATATAAAAACTTAGTAATTTAGTTACAAATAGCATTTTAATAAATTGTTATCCCTATAAAAAAATTGCATATGTTTTGATATGTTTTTGATATGTTTTTGATATGTTTTTGATATGTTTTTGATAGGTTTTTGATAGGTTTTGATATCGAATTAAAATTAAAAGATATGGAAAAATTGACCAATTCCGTATCTCAAAAATATGGAAAAAAAAATATTTTTTGGTATCTTTTAATATTGACATTCCAGTATCATTTCAGTATTAAACATAACAAAAATGTATCCAATTTTTTCCATTAAATAAATTATTTTGATATTTTATACAAATAGTTTACATTATTAGTCCTAGAAGCAATCCAATTAAAATTTTCTCTGGATAGTTTGTTAAATAATACATTCAGTGATTTCCTAATTTAGTTATTTATTGTTACGCAAATGATGCAATATAGTTGTGACTATTTCTTGATTTCTGTTCCAAGATTTATGATTGGATTTAACAACTTCGGTAGGTATGTATTACAATTTACGTATTCCGTCATAGGTAGGAAATTAACTTGGATACTCTTTGATTGTTAAATTAATTTACAATCAACAACATTATACGTACGAATAAAAATGTCCCTGAAAGAATTTTTTTTTGTTTTCACATTGTTTATCTTTGGTTATTGCAAACAAAAATTATTCACTTTGTCAACTTTCCAATTCGGATTCTTTCTTAATCGCTTTTCACATAAATATGCCAAGGATAACGGCTGCATTATTTATTATTTATAAACCAAAGAAATTTCGACGGTAAAATATTTTTTTAAACAAATTATTGTATACGATATGCGATTGAAGAACAACGTCTTGACCTTTAAAACGTAATTGGCTACATAGTAATTATTTTGTTGAGGAAATTACTATATAAGATCAGAGAAGTTCCTTCAGTGAAGTTTCAAATCAATACTAAAGAAAGAAGAAAAAATCTTTGATTAATTTAAGCTGTATATTTCGACTCCTTACAAAAGTTCTAGAGTAAAAAGTAACTAATTGTTCAAAATGCCATCATCAAGACGTATTAATCGATTGAGAAGTTATAGTCGAAGAACGCGTACTAGGACACCACGTCTTATAAATATGGCAAATAATGCAAATAATAATGCTGTTACAATTAATAGAATTGTTCGAATCCCCACCCAGCAAATTACGAATAATTCTCCGCCTTCTTCCCATGTTGGCATATACATTCTACAGGACAGTTTCTTTAACGGAACAACCTTTGATAATAGCGACAATTTCGAATCTTTAATTTTGCCTTCTGGATCATGTTGACCTACTTCGTCGTTATTATTTGATATTTAACGACCAATATTTAAGAATTGACTTAATTTCCGAATTTGTGAAATTCAGTTGTCATTTAAAATTTCTATTTAATAAGAATCCAATTTTTTTCTCGTCCGTTAAATTATCACAAACACAAACAAATTAAAATTGTCATTCGTTTTTCTATTTAATAAGAATCCAATTTTTTCTCGTTCGGTAAATTATCGCAAACACAAACAAATTAAAACTGTCATTCGTTTTTTTCATAAAACTTCTATTTCAATTTTTTTACTCGTTCGATAAATTATCACAAACACAAACAAATTAAGGGAATTTATTTTCAAAACATAATGTATTATAATTTTACGTTTTACTGTGTAATTCGTATATATATCGGCCGGCTTCCGGACAGTTTTTAAGGTTTAATCATTATTATAAGATTAGTAATTTAGTACCGAAATTTTGTATAATAATCTAAGGGGAAACTTTTCTCAATTATTATAAATTGTTAATAATTTTATAAATCTTCTTCGATAAGATTTCTAAGTTCAATAAAAACCTACAAACGGATAATTCCTGATTTGTTCCATGATATATCAAAATTTACTTTAGAAAATTTGCGTACTAAGTCAATATTTTCGTAAATTACTAGAAATATTATTAAAAATTTTCTCTTTATTTTGCTATTTTATGATTTAATTTATTACGGTAAAGAAATATTAAAAAGTGATAGGACATGAACAGATCTGCAT
>NQWY01015181.1:0-12778 GCA_019425655.1 Rhizophagus prolifer
TTTGGGTGCTGCAGATTGAATAGAAGATAACGAAAAAGATTTTCCAAAAAAGAAACCAGGTTTGGAATTGTTTGTTTGAGTTTGAGTAACATTAGAAGAGAGGAAAGATGCTGAATTAGCAACCGGACTAATAGTAGAATTCTCGGAATATTTACGAATCGAACTATTACTGCCTTTTCGGTGTAAAAATTTAGGGGATTTAGGGGATTTAGGAGATTGTGGAGGAACAACTTTTGGAGAAGTAGGTTTGGGTGATTTTAAATTATTGTTTTTTTGTTTTAAAAATGAAGTAGCCGTTGGAGATTTACGACCTATTATATTAGTTCTCTGAAAAGCAGCAGTTATTGCAGATATAGGTTTAAGAATAAATCTTTTTGTTGGACTTTGTGGAGTTTTTGGGGATGGTAATTCTAAAAATGAATCACTTTTAGCAGAAGTAATAGGTGAAGGGACGTTTAAAACAGGGGAACGAGGGGGAATTATAACTGGAGCCGGTATTTTTGAAAAACGTTTTTTACGATAACCCGTCTTTTTAAGGGTACTATCTAAAAAAACACCTTTTTCTGTACCAAGGGGTCCTTCATTCTCAAGACTTGGTTGTGTGAAACTTGTTGGTAATGAGACAGTTGAATTCATAATTGGAACAAAAAATATATTTGTTTAGTTTTTTTGAGGGGAAAAAAAAATTTTTTTATTATGATGAAACGGAGTATGGCTAAATGCAGGGTCTCGAATATGGTATAAGATTTTCCTAGCTTATTTAAATTTAGAAAAATTTATTTTTAAGTCTATTTTTAAGTCAGAATGAATGTACGACATAAATAATAAGGCGGAAAAATTGTATGATTGCATAGTGCAAACTGCGTCAGTCGATCATACCATGTTAAGCTTTACTTTATATATAATAAGAAATGTTACTATATAAAATTGAATCTGCGAAATTTTAACATTTCGTGCGCATACTTGCATGAATACCAAACACGTTAAAATATCAAAGATTGCAAGGGAATTAAGGGAAATCATAAATCGAGAAATAAATATATTTCGTAAATAAAATTAATATCATAAATTACAAAAAGAATTATAATTACATTAATAGATATAAACATAGCTGCTCCTAAATCATCACCCTTAGAGACAATATTAATAAAATCAAATAATTACAAAAATTAATTAAAGTTGTTGAGTATGATGAAGAAATTGTTCATACATTTATTTAAGTGGAGCATCCCTAAAGAAAATTAAGAATTAATTAATAAAGGCTCTCAAAAAAAATCAATTCCATTTTTGAAATAAAACAGACATTACCATGGTCTTGGGACTATGGCTACAGGAAGAACCCTAAAAAAATGTAAATTAAGTCCAATTTTCTTTTTTTAAAATAAGAAATAAGAAAGTTGCTTGCTTACCAAGTAGCAGCCAAAACAACACCATTACCAACATTTTGAGCTTTAATTACAGTAAATTGTAAACCAACCCAAGCAGAAATAAAACCAAAATAAGGAGAAATAGCAGAAGCATTTCCGGCTATAACTTGTATAAATCCCAAAAAACTGTTACTAACACTTTGAGCTTGATCCAATCTACCCATACATTTTTGCGGCACATAAATTTCGTAACCCCACCAATAGACATAAGCTGAAATACTATCTTCAGGTGGGCTAAATAGTTTTATAGAAGAAGTTGAAGGTGGATTAATGATAACCTTTTCTTTTTTTATTTTTTTACTGGATGATTCTTTGTTATTTTTATCTGATGATTTGGAAGGTTTTGTTGAAGCTGCTTCTTCTACTACTATTTCTGTAACTTCAACTGAAGGTACAATTGGGTCTGGATCCGGCATTGCTTTTAATACATTTATCATACCCTGTGCCGCCGTCGTATTTTGTAAGGCTTTAACCGCTTTTTTGGCTTTCTTTCTATCTTTGGAGTGAGTTGAATGATTAGCTCCTAAAATTATATCTTTAACTGTATGAGCAAGACTTTCTTGGTATTTGACAGAATAGACGTAAAAACCATAATTGCTAATCGCTAATCGCTAATGGAAATTAAAAAAAAAAAAAATTAAAACGCGTTGTGAAAACGTACTTAAGGGGCATTTAAATTAAATATCCATGTTCTATATATTCCAATTTCCATCCCTATTTTGTCTTGTTTATATTTTGGTAAAGATTATCATAATGAATATAAAAATAACTAATGCAGGAGCCAGGAGGTATTCCATTTTTAGATTAGAGTCACCGTGTGAAAATATCTATGAGGTCATCACCGTGTATTAAATAGGTTTAAACTTTAATTGAGAATACAGTAATATTCAAGATTTTCACTTAGTAACTGCAATAAAATTCGTCTTTCTTTCATTATTATGAAGGAGATAAATATTCTCCAGGAAGTGACCTAACTAAAAAAGAACTTATCGACGCTAATGTGCTTATGTTCTAGAGGAGGACTTGTTTCAAAGATGCATATCAAAATGAAACTTATTCAAGAGTTTTACGTATGTGAAATTTCGTAATAATTAGAATTAACACTTAAATCTGATGGTGCAAAAATCAACTGGAAGGATTCTTGGGATTCTTGCGAAAGCAAAATTACGGGAGAAAGCAACAATAAAGGTCCCTTGTATTCTGAATACTTTTCCATCAGTGCATGGCACTCGTCTTGTGTGAATGAAAATTGCTGAAACTGTTTATGATTTTATATTGCATTGTATTGTGCAAGCAGTTGATCAAGGAATTGTGACATGGAGTAATAGCCACCAAAATACTGAGGATTATCTTTTTTGTAAGAGGAATTCAACTTCGAATTTTTGGAATGATTTATTAAACAACAAACACATGGGATAATAAGTCCAAGCACAACACTTTTGAAGTTGCAAATACTTCCTTTACAATATTTATCATTATTTGTACCATCTAATTGTCGATTACTGGTAATGGCATTAAGTCAGGAAACCCATTTTTTGTTGCCTTGACGCCATTCTTTCGCAAGTTCACAAATTGGATAGGAACCTATTGTTGGGCAAATATGATGGTGTTCCCAAGATAAAGAAAGGAAAAATACAATTTCCATATATGTGTGCTAAAATGGCAGAAGCAATTTAAAATAAGTTTAATAATAGATTCTATAATGTAATAATGCAATATATATATATATAAAATAAATTAAATGATAAATATTTTTTCCTTTACAATATTTTAATTATAATCTAATTAATAATAACTATATGTAACCTATTTAATATATAATTTAAATTTATCCTGATACATATTATCTATAAAAAAAAGAATTTCGCTAAACAATCAATGTCTTTTAAAGTCTTTAATCACAAATTATAATGAATGTTCAAAAGTTTAATATATACAATAATTATAATTATATTCCATTTAAATGATATAAAGTTTGGTTCATTTCTTTCGTTTTTCTTTCATAATATCATATACTTTGATAGCCGATTCTTCATCTTTCATTTTAAGTAAATAGACAATTCGAAGGTTACTTCCCGTATTGTTTAATGTAAGAGCCACGCTCTTTCCAATTCTTTCAACGCCATCTTCACTAATAATAGCGTCAATTATTGTCTTTGTTTTTTTATCTGTATTAACTATAATTCTCTTGCGATGAGAAGGTGTCTCAAGTGATAATTTCATATTCCCCCATCCGATATTTGTCCAAACTCCATGATCATTCTGTAAAAATACGCGACATTTAACTTCCATAACTTGCGTAACAGTTTGTTCAACTTCACGCAAAGGCTCAATTGTCTGTAATGAAGAAGATCGTGAGATATATCTGTCAGTAGGAACACTTAATTCCTTTGCAGATTCCTTAATTTTCAATAGACAATTAATAAACTCATCTGACTCTGCAGAATCAGTTGTGTTAATTTTATAATATTCTTTTCTTTGTCCAATCTCGCATGATATACTAACGGAATTTACGTCCTCACGATGAAGTGTTGTTGTAGAATGAACCCATGCATTAAGAACCATTTTATTTGATGATTCTAATAGAATAGCCCAACATCCTTTGTTTTGAACTGTCAAACGAACTTCAACAATACACTTATCCTTCTTGGTTAAGAGCTTCCACTCTCCATTTATCCAAACGAATACTTCACATGCCGATGATCTAAAAATTGTTTCTTTAAAACTTGCGATGCTCATAACTGATACAAGTGAAGCCATGGAATTAGCACGTTCAACTTGTAATCCTACAGTCAATTTATTTCTTATACCCGGAGATGATATCGGATCACTATTATGACGTTCTTGACCTTTCCCTTGTTCAGATGGTAAATAATCACCGGGATATTGTCCACCTGCATTTTGAGGTGGATCCGGTGTACGTGAACGTGTAATAGGTGAATCTGTATTGGAAAAATCAGGAAATAAGTTCGAACTTTGGCTGATAGTAGACACAGGACGCATAGATGTTCTGTTTATTAAGTTGCCTACACTTGGGCTTCTTTTCAAGGCATCCGAGGACATTGAAAGTGTTGAAATCGTTGATAAGCGAGGATTACTTTCAGCTTTGCGTATAGTTCGCACTTGAGGGACTAAAAATTAAAAAAAAATTCGATTAATATTAACAATCTATTATTTTTAAAAAGAGAAAATCTGGTATACCATTAAAAGAAAATTCAATCGCTTCATTAATTTTTCTTAACCAATTTTCCTTGGTATCTTTATCATTTGCATAAAGGATAATCATTTCTTTTTGTAAAATTGTCAACTCCAATGAATCTAATATAAAAAGAAATGGGTTAAAATTCTATGTAATTTGTTAAAATTCGCATATATGTATGTTTATTAATTCACCAACCTTCTTGGTCGTCGCATACATCATTGATTGCAAGATGGTTTGTATTAAATGGTGGATATATTAATTTCAAATCCTTCTCTTCTCGTTTTTCATCTTCAGTAATTTCTTGACAAATCAACAAAAGATCAGTCAATAAAAATATATGAGCGCTGGTATGAAGTGTTTCACTAGAATTCATGGACTTTGTAGTTTCAATAATAAAATTGTCATGAAGGACAATTTTACGTTCGAAAGGAAGATCCTTTGAAAGAAGTGAAACTTTTACAATCTGAAATTATCACTATACCTTTGGTAATTTGGTAAATAAATCTTTAGTTTTAGATGTATCAAGTTGATTTTCTAACTCTTCCAAAGTCCAATTTCTCTTAACGAGTTGAACTTCATCATTGGACACAACAATATTTGAATCAACTGGAGAATCTGTAGTTTGCGATTTCATCAAAGGAGTGTTGGTAGTAATATTATCTTGTTTTTCACAGTCTTCATCTATTTGATGAACCTCTATAGTTGGAGACGTCATCACTGAGGATACTTCTTCCGAAACTGAAGAAATAACTGCTGACGAGATATCATCTTCAGTAGCTGAAGGAACTAACGTAGATGAAACAAACTCCTATTTCAAGAAGACGATCAATTCGTTGATTTGCAGCCAACAATAGACTATTATCAGCTCGTCCAGGCTCTGTGGTCCTATACAATCGCTATAAGTACAATTAAAAAAATTATTTTATGAATTCTAATTTATAAAAATATATAAAAATATAAATTATTTTAATTTTAAACACACATACCAAATATAACTTTTTGTAGTAATGTAACCGTTTTAATGGCATATCAAAAAAATAATCCAAGGAAACAGGTTGATTCTTTACAGCTGAAATATCCTAATAACAAGGAAACATTACATTAATTTCTGTAATTTAATAAATAACATACAATCTTCAATTTCGGATATGGAATCAAATCCTAATTTGAAGTTTTCGACATATTTTGAATATGAATCATCCATATCATCGATCTAAAATACAAAGATCACGTGTCAGATAAGTATAATAAATATAAGTTATAAAAAAAACCTACCCAAATCAATAATGTCTCACCAAGATCTTTTGCTGATGTTGGATTCGATCCAATTTTATCAAGTTTCTGTAATAAATTTAATATAAGTTAGTATTTGTTAATCATATTATTTTACTAATGAGAATAGTATTTAAAGATAGTGATATTCACTAAGTAAAACTTTTTGTTCTGTTTATAAATTGATTCAACATGTCGAAACATTAGATCCAATTCTGGCGGAGGAAGTTTATCATTACTCCAACATGCTGTAACTTGCTAGGAAATCAAAAAAAAAAAATCATACATTATTAGAAAATGTTTAAAAATGTCATTTATTAAATGTATAAGTCTTGGCTTACTTGTAACAAACATTTTAAATCTCCAAGATATTTCTTTTCAGTCTCTATAAGATCAACTAGAGGATTATTAACTCTTCTATACGATTCTTGGTAAGGTGAGGGTGGGCTCATTGGAGGTGTTTGTGGTGATTGGGGCGAAAGTGGAGAAAGCACACCGTGTGAAGTCTATAACGAGGATTTGGTTGATTTTATATTATAAGAAGAAACCAAACTGAAATAAAAGAAAGAAACACTCAAACTTACAAGGTCCGTTTCATGCCTTGTTGGCTCAACTGTTTCCATTATAATAAAAATATAAATTACTTTATGATATACAACACTATCAGATAAAGGAATAGAAAAGAGCTAGGATAAACTTTAGTATGGTGTAAAAGAGTATAATGGTTTAGGGATATTAAATGGAGTTTGAGTAAAAGAGTGTAATGGTTAGGAATACCGAAGTGAAAAATTTGAATTAGTGAAACCTCATGCATATCCATTTATATACAATATAATCTATTTCTAGACATCATGTCGTGACTGCGTACACAACTTTATTAAATTATTGAATTATTGGTGGTTTGTTTCATTGAATTCGGAATTATGCAAAGAAAGAAAAAACATTATCGTATTTATTATACATAAAAAATGAACTTTTTTTAGAACCAGCTATTACTTGTTTCTTTATTTTCGATGGTTTATTAGCCATTTTTATCAAAATAATATAATTAATTATAAATTCGATCGACATTTTTTCTTATTAAGATCCGTCACAAACGTTTATTATAACGATTAAGACCTAATGATCGCTTTAATTTTTGCTGTAGATTTTAATTTTTTAATTCTGTCACCGATAATGTTACACGATACTATTGTCAAAAAGTTTTTGCCAATATATCATCGACATATTAATATTTTTTTCTTCCAAAAGTTTTTTCGAATTTATATTAATAGGTACTAACTTTGGAATCGCAATTTCAACGGGTTATTCATCGGGCCGAAACCAAAACTCCGATACTTCTAAGTTCTAATATTCTTTTTTTATAACACTAATCCTAATTTATATATGCTATTGTCCTTCCTTTTCATGTAATGTAAGTTGTTATTAATTTATTATACTGCATTGTGGGTTGTTATGCAAAAATTTATTATTTTTTTTTTTACAGTGATGAGCATTATTAAGATTGAAATACTATTTTAGCACCTATGGAGAGAATAAGGTCTTAGATTCTGGAAAGATGATTCCCGGGTGGATGAACAACCAGCTCTCTCATGCTACTACAGGGACTAAGAAATGAGAGGCTCAGAGTGAAAGGTTTGGACGGGTTTTTAAATAGCCGCATAATATATGTATGTACATATATTAGTATTTTCATATGAAATCCAAAAAATCTAGACGCAGTACTAGAAAGACAGTTGGGTAACTACTTTTTACGTCATCATGAATTTAGTCATGTTATTTCATTTTCGCAAAAGATTGAATAAAGTTTTACACGTTTTACTGCGCCGTATTTAAAAAAAATTATGACACTGCATCTTAATACTAAAAATGCTTTTGATCAGCTGAATTTTATAAACTTGGCGTTAATTGTACTCCGTATGTGATGATTTTGATGTTACATCAACATTACGACATAATAAAGAAAAATGGTTGCACGGACATGCCCCAAAACACTATCACGCGGCGTGGTACTTAACAACCCCAAAAGTTGAAATAATCCGAAAACCCGAATCTGCAACACACTAAAAATGATTATCGTGGTTCTTCTTTCGCCGACTCATAATTAAAGGGTCTTGCAGGTTTTTTTTTTCTTGACCCATTTTCGCTATTAAGAATCATTTTTATCATTCAAGATTTTCTCTTTACCGTAATTTCTAGGTGTAAAATAACTATTAAAATTTCCTTGTTCATTTAATATTTCCCTAACGAGTATTAACGATACACAAAAAAAAATGAAAAATCCATATAGTATAACTTTGGTGTTATTTGGTTTTGTTATATGGTGTTCTTTTACCATATCTACAAGTTTCGCGGATTATATCCATCAAGAAGGTTATTGTGTTATGCATGGTCAATGTGGTTCCAAAAGCTTTTTTAGCAAAGAATTGAACTGTCCTTACAACAAACAAGCTATCGAGGTAAAGTGTTACAGAACAAATATATATTGTAAAATGATTTACCGTAATTTTATATTATTTCTTTTATCGATTAACCTTCATCAGCCTGATGATGGCTTGAGATCAAAACTTGTTGAAATTTGTGGTTCACAATACGAAAATTCACTAACATGTTGTGATGCGCGTCAATTAGACGATCTCAACGCCAGTACAAAACAGGTTGAGACATTGATCAGCACATGTCCAGCATGTTGGAAGAATTTTTTAAATTTTTTTTGTACATTAGCATGTTCTCCAAACCAATCAACTTTCTTAAATATAACGTCCATAGGAATTTCACCAATTACAAATTTGCAAATTGTTACAAGTATTGATTTTTTCGTAGGTGAACCATTTGGAAAGGGATTTTATGATTCTTGTAAAGACATAAAATTTGCCGCCACAAATGGTTATGTAATGGATTTTATTGGTGGTGGAGCCAAAAATTACCATGATATGTTAGTTTTCTTAGGACAAGAAAGACCTATTGGATCCCCTTTTCAAATTGACTTTCCTCTGAATGTTACATCAGATATCATGCTACCATATGACGATCCACCTAAACGATGTAATGATATTGATGTAAAGTATCGTTGTTCTTGTGTAGATTGTCAATCGGTCTGTCCTGTGCTAGAACCAACTCCGGAAGAGAAACCTCCGTGTCTTGTTGGTTCCTTGACTTGTTGGGCATTTGGACTTTACTTAACCTACATTATTTTATTGCCGGTTGTTATAATAATTGGACTGAAGTTTTGGGGTAATAATAAATTTGACAGAGCAGGATTTGAACCTGTTTCACTTACTGAAGAAGAAGACACCTCATTGAATCAGGAACATCCATCGAGAGGATACTTTCTTAACTCACGTTTACAAGATTATTTTTATCAACAAGGATATATATGCGCTAAATATCCTTGGCAAACAATAGGTGTCGCAACGTTAATAGTATTTCTTGCGACATTGGGTTGTTCCCAATTTGAGGTGGAAAGAGATCCTGTAAGACTTTGGGTTGCACCAAACTCAGATTCTGCAATGCAAAAAGAATTCTTTGATCAAAATTTTGGACCATTTTATAGAACCCAACAAATTTTTATAAGTAACGACTCTAGCTTAAGTATTGTAAATTATGATACTATAAAAAAGTTGTTTATTATTGAACGCGAAATTCGTGAATTGAAATCTTCTCCTAATAATCATACACTACAAGATTTATGTTTCCATCCTAATGGAGATTCGTGCATAGTTCAATCTTTAACAGGGTATTGGCAATCAGATTTGGATAGATTTTCAAAAGAAACTTGGGAAGAAGAATTTAAGTCATGTACATTTGCACCAACTTACTGTTTACCGGATTTTCAACAACCATTAAAGCCAGATATGATTCTTGGTGGGTTTGAAGATGAAGATTATATAAATGCAAGGGCTTTAGTTCTTACTTTTGTTTTGAAGAATTCATTGAACCAGAATGAAATCGATGCAGCCAGAGAATGGGAAAAATCACTAAGAGAATATTTGGATAAATTAGCTAGCGGCGAGAATGATAAAATTGACGTGTCGCAACTCCGAGTAACTTACTCAACAGAGGTTGGATAATTAATCTGTCACGTTTTGTATTTTATTGATTTAGTACTAACAAAAATTTCTCTTCTTTTAGAGTTCACTTGAAATTGAGTTAAATAAATCAACAAATACCGACATTTATACTATCATTTTATCGTATTTGGTCATGTTTTTATATGCATCACTGGCTTTAGGAAACGTTACATCGTTTCCACGCACGATTATTGACTCGAAATTTATGCTTGGAATCAGTGGAATTATTATAGTATTGGCATCAGTTTCGACATCAGTTGGAATTTTTTCTTTACTTGGGATTAAAGTTACTTTAATTATAGCCGAAGTAATTCCGTTCCTCGTCCTCGCAGTAGGAGTTGATAATATTTTCATATTGAATCATGAATTTGAAAGACTCACGCTGAAATCATTTGGCGAAGAGTCAGTTGAAGAACGTATTGCTAAAACATTAGGACGTATGGGACCAAGTATTTTGTTGAGCGCATTAAGTGAAACAATTGCATTCGGTTTAGGTGGAATTGTTACTATGCCAGCAGTAAGAAATTTTGCACTTTATGCTTCATTGGCTGTTTGGATAGACTTTTCGTTGCAAGTAACTGCATTCGTAGCATTCTTGGCTTTGGATGCTAAACGACAGGAAGAAGATAGAATTGATTGCTTTCCTTGTTATAAATTTGAAGGGGCCCCTGAACGCATTGATAAAGAAGGGTTATTACAAAAATGCATGCGAAAATATTACGCACCTTTTGTATTAAATAAGAAAGTCCGTATAGTTGTCATCACTTGCTTTGTTGGCGTGTTTATAATAGCTTTGAGTCTTGTCCCTCAAATAGAATTAGGATTGGGTAAGTAATCATATTTTAATTTAATAAATAAATAAATGTGTTTTCAAAAAAAAAAAATGGCTTAATTTTTTTCATTTATAGATCAAAGAATTGCTCTTCCATTTGATTCATATTTAGTTGATTATTTTAATGATTTGGATGATTATTTTCGCGTTGGGCCTCCAGTTTATTTTGTTACTAAAGATTTTAATGCAACAAAAATAAATGGTCAGAAATCCTTATGCGGAAGATTTAGCACATGCAATCAATTATCATTGGCAAACATATTAGAACAAGAGCGTAAACGCTCAAGTGTTTCATATATTGCTGAGCCAACATCTGTATGGATTGACGATTTTTTTCATTGGTTAAATCCATCGTTGGAAATGTGTTGTAGATTTAAAAAAGGAACAGATCAAAAAGATGTGAGACTTGCTTTAAAAATCGAGAACCACATTGGAACATTACAATGTCAGGAATGCCACAAGGAGAAGAATTTTTAAAATATTTGGAATTATGGTTAAAATCATCTCCAGATGAAAGTTGTCCTTTAGCCGGAAAAGCAGCCTATGGAGATGCAATTGTACGAGATTTAGAAGATATCACTATCAAAGCAAGTCATTTTCGTACATTTCATACTCCATTAAAGAGTCAAAATGATTATATTGCAGCCTATCATTCAGCACATAGAATAAGCGAATTAATAAATGAAGAAAACCCTTCAGTTCAAGTATTTCCATATTCAGTATTTTATATATTTTTCGAACAATATGAATATATTATAGGTTTAGCGACGGAAATATTCATTTTGGCATTTGTTTCAATATGGCTTGTTACTACATTACTTCTTGGAAGTGTGTGGACAGGTTTTATTGTAGTATGTCATGTTATAATGATTATTACTAATGTATTAGGAATAATGGCGTTGTGGGGTGTATCATTAAATGCAATTAGTTTGGTGAATTTAGTAATATGTGTTGGTATCGGAGTGGAATTTTGTGTGCATATAGCAAGAGCATTTATTGTAGGAGGTGAAAGAGTTGATAGAGAAGAAAGAGCGCACAGGTCTATAGTCGATGTGGGAAGTTCTGTGTTATCAGGAATCACACTGACAAAATTCTGGGGGATTTTAGTATTGGCATTTACAAGAAGTAAAATATTCGAAATATATTACTTTAGAATGTACGTGTCAATGGTAGTATCAGGTGCGTTTCATGGCTTACTGTTATTACCTATTGTATTAAGTTTAATTGGTGGAGAGGGCGTAGGAAATGGTGAAGATTTTGATGATGATATATTTGAAGATGAAATGTTTGGTGGCCGGACTATTAGAAGAGCTGATAATAGGATGTTAGTTGATGACGGCGGTATTGAAAGTGGCGAGAGTGATGCTGAAGAATTATAATATTTTTATAAATTGTAGAGTGTATAATATTTTTGTATATGTGTTATTGTTTTATATAGATAACCCTATTTTATTATATTTTATACCTAAATTGAAAAATTATTCTTAGAATTTAAACTAAATTTAGATCACGATGATCATTAAATCGTAAAGGCGAGGCTAATATGGTTGTGCAACATTTATACACATTTCCGCTAAATTCAGTTTAATTTTTTTTATCTTCACGTTCACGCTTGTGTGTAACATAAACACAAACTGGAGTATAATAAAAATAACCTATTAAATTTAGCTTAGCCAATTAAATTGTTCCATAACGAATCAACATGATAACTGATAAGATCGTGTTTATGCTTATTCTTCAAGATTTCATTTTCTTCGTGTTTTCTTCATTCTTCTACTATCATTTTTATATAATTTGACCGATAACAGGAAACCATTCAAGCTGAAGCCTACTTTAAACTCTTTACTGTAATCTCGCAGACGCCAGCAGAACGCGTAATAAGTTCTTAAGGCAAAATGGGCGCAGCTAAAATAGAACGTTCTATTTCCCCATGCTCGATAACACCTTCACAAGTTTCGCCAACGAATCCTACTGT
>NQWY01015786.1:0-14414 GCA_019425655.1 Rhizophagus prolifer
AGATTTACTATCGGCAGTTCTTGGAGTATGTTGAGGTGCAGGTAAAGCTTCCAATTCTGCAAACATTCTCTCAAGTTCCTCCAGTTCTTTTTCTTCAGTAGCATTTGAGATTGACTGTAAAGTTGGAAGAGGCGTTTTGTCTAGTTGGTCGATTTCCTTCGCTGTAGATTTCTTGATTGGTTGAAAACTCGGAGTCTCCGTAACTGGTTGAGATATTGGCTGTTTTTCTGGTGTTGATATAGTTTTCTCTTCCTCCAACAATGCCTCTAGTTCTTCCTCCAATTCTTCATCTATTCCAAATGATGCTTCAATCAAAGTCTGATTCACTTGCATCGCGTCTTCTATTTCTTTCTGATCTGCGAGAGCATCTTGTAATTTGTCCATTGTCGCGTCCACAGTTTCAGTTGTGAGCCCTTCTGATGCTAAGACTCCCTTTAAGGTACCTGCCCCAAAGTTATATATATCGATAATCTACGATTATATATATGAATATGTTCATTAGGTACAGTTATCATTAAATGAATTTTCAAAAAAAAAAAAAATTTTTTTTTCACTTACTTCGTTATCGTTCGCAGCACCCTCAATTTTCAGGAGAATTTCTTCAATCGCACCCAAAGAACCCAATCTTTTTGATAATATCTTTTCAAGATTCTTTTTTTGCTTTAAAGAATATTTTGCCTGCACTTTTTGTTTACGAATCAAGTACCCACTTATCTTCTTATTCAAACTAAAATTTCATACATAAAGAAAATGTGGTTCACTTTTTAATATATTTAGATTACTATAGTTGACTATTCTTACTCTGCAATTTTTTCTTCAACACCTTCGACTTGTACACGTAATTTCTTACTCGTTTCCTTAATACAAATAATACCACGATCTATTTCTGAAATTTCAAGTTTAGAAATATTTTTTTCTTTTCTGCTCCGTAACTTTATTATCTGATTATTAAAGACAATATGGATTTATTTACATATTTTATGTTATTCTCACACATTCTTCTTTTTTCTCATCTGATGCTTCATGCCAAACTTCCGTAATCAGCATTTTCAGTTCAAATTCCAAGTAATATAGTAACACTTTTATGTCTGTTTCTGATAATATGACGTTCGGTATTGCTACTGCAGCATACTCAGCCTTAAATGAAGTTAAGGTTTGAAGGACGTGTTCTGCAGCTTCTTTTAAAGTAGGCATTATCACCAATTTTTTCGCGACCAAAATATTACTGGATCCAGATACTTTTTGTAATCCCCAAAATAACGATTGCAAAATCCATCCTGACCATGTCATACAAGAATAAAATTCTTCAATTGGAATCAATTCCGATGTATGATACATTTCTTGCTAAAAATTTAAAGAAAAACAAAGGAACGAATTCAAAAATTCATTAACGCTGAAAATTAGTTACTAGCTTAAGAACTTGTTTAGTAAATAACATAATTATATTATAACTTTACAATAACACAATTAAATCCTGCTGGAGAGACTCCATTATACACAGAAAATGTTTCTTCTAAATGTTCACGATCAAGGCAAAGAATATCTTCACTCAACCAACCGCGCTTACTAGTTTCGATCAAAACATTTGACCAAAACTTAAGACTATCATTAAACAATCTTGGATTGAAATACTTTTGGTTTGAAAAATCGCTCCAGAACCAAGCCTCTTTGTCTAAATCTTTAACTCGTAAATCAGGATGCTTTTTGAGATAATCACGGATATCTACTTTCTTTGCGAGGTTCATTTTTGTTCTGTTAATAACAAAGTAAAGAACATTATAATTATGTTATGAGTAACACGTGATATTATATGTGATAATTCTGCCCACATTTAATTTTTACCATGGTTAAGAACACATGATTATGTTAAATGAATTTCTAAAGTAAGTTGATGAGTGATGTAATGCATGCAGTTAGTGATCTTCGATTCTTCGTGCGACGCTTCCGCCCGGTTTAGTATGAAAACAACTTATTTTTTGAAAGTTTTGCAAGAACTCAAAAAAACAGATCATCTCATTGCAATCTTTTTGCTGTATAAAAATTACAGCTTGACTAGTTTATAAACCAAGACTTTGGATGTAATTTATTGAAATACAGTAAAGACGAATATCGAGTATGCTAAATTGATGTCAGTAGTTATTACATAATATAATCTATTCTCTTGATGGACTGAAACTTTGCTTGCATATTTGTTTATTATAAAGCCACAGATTAGGTAGTTAAGTTACACGAAACTAGTCTGATTTTTTCTTTAAAACAATGACGATTCTCAGAATTTACTTTACGATAAAATAGTACGAACAATCAATTGAATTTAAAGTTCTCTATGCAAGAATCTATTAAAAAAAAAATCTTTTATTAAATCATGTAAACGTTCTTATATTATTGAGTCTTTATAATAATTTTAGTTTGTAAATTATTCTTATCAGTAACAATTTAGCGCTGCGGACTGCGTGTTGTGAGATTTTCATGTGCAATCCTATAGGGTGAAAAAGGAAAAAAGGGGGGTTAACTTCTTAAAAAAAAAAAATTTTTTTTTATATAGACCGATATCTCGAAAAATATTCCTAATATATCAACAGTAGACGTTTCGTTTACCCCAATTCTTAAAAGTATTTAGCTTACAAATTCTAAGAATTTTACTAACAAGTATCCGTCTATCACTTTCACAGACTATTGAAACAAAAAGAATAAGCTCGTTTTTTATTATTAATTCATTTGAACTTGCATATTTCTAAAACGTCGTTTTACTCATGCAAACAAATACTATGGATAGTTTTAGACCACCAGAAAACCCATATGGCCCACCAGCACCTCCACGTTCAGAGGCACCTTCACAACGAGGATATCGGGGAGGAAATCGTGCAAGACAACAGAGATCGTGGAATCAACGATCTAATACAGGGGGGTTGGGGGTGGTAATAATGGGAGAGGGGGACGTAGAGGTAGTTTTTATGAGCGAAGACCTAGGGATAAAAGTCAGGATAGTTGGAGAAGACCATACAATGACCGAAATTCACGGTCATATCGTGATGGTACATCAACTTACAGAGACGGTACATATTGTAGAGATGGGACAGCATCTCGTGACAGGAGGGATAGTTGGAGTCGACATTATGATAGGCCCTCACAACGTTATGGACGTGATAATCACGGACCGTCAAGAAACAGACAACAACAGGAAAGACAACCCCCGTGGCACCAGGATCGGTACCAACAATATCATCAAAATGGTATTGCGCAAAATAATTGGAATGCTACAGGCATTGCTGGATCACATGGACATCAAGGATCACATCCGCCTGTATCACACGTTCCAGTTCCAGGACAACATGCGCCAGGTTTATCACCACAACTTGGACCACCAGGAGTATCCGGACACGTTAATATACATGTTCCTCCAGGGCCACCCGGCCAAATTGGTCAACAGGTCCAACACAATCAGAATCAATCAGGACATTTGGGGAATTTAGGACAACAAGGGCAGCATGATCTTGAGAGGCAATCTGCACAAATTGCTCAGCCAGGTGCACCTGGAACACACCCAGTTCTTCCTCCCTATGAACAATCATATCAAGAACCTGCCCCATTTCAAGGACAATTACCCCCCCAGATACCTGCTTGGGATCAGAGTATTAACTATCATCCACAGCCTCCGGGTCATCATTACCCAGAACCGTATTATCCACATGCATATGATCATTATCCAGCTCAATATAATCCTTACATGAATGGCGCTGATAGTATAGGGTATAACCATCCTGTGGAAAATAAGCACACGATACCGCCACAACCTCCACAGCCTCCTCAACCGCCAAATCCATCAAATTCTAGCACTCATACAAATAACTTGCAACCGACCACACAATTACGATCACCAATATCTCCGCATACAGCCTATCCACAAATACCAATTCAGCCAATACAGCAAACTCAAGTATTGCAACAACCATCAGTAGGATCGAGATCAGTAAAGTCTCATGTGTCCCCGATTGAAGTTACTCCAGTGACCGTTAAAAAGTGTGCCGAGCTATATGAAAACTTGGGTCAAGTAGGAGAAGGCACTTACGGGTAGATAAATATTATTTTAGTTATTCATTTCAATTATCGATTCTTGCTCATATTCTTCTTGCACTTTCATTATTAATGTTTATAGTAAAGTTTACAAGGCAAGAAATCGGGAGACCAAAGAAATAGTAGCATTGAAAAAGATACGTATGGATCCAGAGAAGGAAAAGGAAGCTGGGGTATGCTGATGAATTTTTTTTATGGTCCAATGTTTTGTTTATTATACTTAACGTTTATCATTTTAGCAGTTCCCTCTCACAGCAATACGTGAGATTAAGCTTTTACAACAATGTAAACATGGAAATATTGTGCAACTAAAAGAGATTATGGTCTTCCAAGGTGGTAAATTAAGTGCTTGTTTTGTTTAAGACGGTTTAATACAAAATTAACTAATGTGAATTCTCAAATAATCAACCGCTACTTATTATAGGCTATGTGTACATGGTCTTTGAATATATGGCACACGACCTAACGGGTGTTCTCGCAAACCCAAAGGTCGAATACAAACCACAGCACGTTAAGTGCCTTATGAAACAAATTTTGGAAGGTTTAACTCACCTTCATGAAAATGGTATTTTACACCGCGACATAAAAGGTAAATTTCTTCAAGTTCTGGACATAATTATCGAATAATTATTTACGCGCATATGTTTAGGATCAAACATTTTATTAAACAATCGTGGTGAAGTAAAATTGGCAGATTTTGGACTTGCCCGCCAATTTGACATTAAATTTAAACGCGATTACACCAATCGTGTAATAACGTGTAATAACATTATGGTATCGACCCTCAGAGCTATGTCTTGGAGCAACGGAGTATAGTTGGGAGGTTGATATGTGGAGCGTAGGGTATATATATAAATTTTTTTAAACCAAAAAATTTTTTAAATTTATGATCATACCTGAAAATCATGTCATTTTTTCTTAAGATGCATTATGATGGAATTAATAACGGGTAAACCGTTGTTCCAAGGTAAAGATGAGTTTTCACAACTCGAAAGCATCTTCAGCTTGATGGGTGTTCCAAACAAAAACGAGTGGCCCGAAATAACAAATTTGGCGTGGTACGCAATGGTCAAGCGAAACGGACCAAAGGTGTCCAAATTCCGTGAACAATACGGGCAGTAAGTATTACATTAGAATTTGTATTATTTTATTACTTTATGATAATTGTTCTAAATTCTTACAATTTTTTTCTGTAGCATGTTAACTTCAGGTGGTCTCGAATTAGTTGAGGCTTTACTTTCTGTAAACCCAACAAAAAGGCCATCGGCACGTGAAGCATTGAATTTTGCTTATTTCACAGTCGAAGTTCCCCTTGCTTGTTCACCTGAGGAGTGAGTACACACTTTAATACATCTATTATTATGTGACCTTCTTAATTTATATTATTTATTTCATATAGACTCCCTGAAATAACAGGGGATTGGCACGAATATGAATCAAAACAAAAAAGCAAGAAAGCCAATCCATAGATAGTGGGACTCCCAACTAACATTGCTTTCATAATCCGCCTTTCTGGACAGGTATGTTCTGTCCTTTGAGACAGCTTATGTAAAAAATTGAGATTTCTAAATTTTAACTCCTGTTTTTTCCGGTCTTTTTTTTCAATCAGTATCCGTTAACTTGCCATTTTCCTTATTGAATATTCTCTTCGGAAATAGTAATAAGCATTTACTACTATGGATGATTATCTCAAGCTGATGTACTTATTAGTAGTCGAAGTAATATAATGTGATGTGATGATAATAATAATAATTATAGGAACGATTAAAGTCTCTTGTATAATATATAATGTAATCAAATTGAGAAAGAATACCGTGGATACTTAAATCTCTTGCATTCATCCAAAATATATGCGGTTATTATAGGGAGGGTATTATAGAAAATCTATTAAGGAATTGGTGGTGTGTATTCATTGATTGCGTTTTGCATCAAATATACTCTCGAAAGTTTACAATGTTATCGCAAAATAGATTTGAGTAAACATTAGCCGAGATAAGATATAAAGAAAGACGAAATTTGAGTACATTGACTGTATTCTTTTATTAGATTATATACATGTTTAGATTAATATTAATTTTGTAAATAGTTAATAGTGTAAATATAAATATATAAATTAATTGTTAGATAAAAAGTATGTGATTTTAAATAATTCTTAATAAAATCAATTTTTATTGTAATTTTAAGTTAGGATAGACTAGCTAATAACCCACTTTTGTGACCTGTAAAACAATCAAATTATATTTATTAGTATTTCATTTAAGACATTTTTAACCAAATTCAAATGGTTAATTTCAAGATCATTGATGAACCGAACTTTTAACTTCTACATCTCTTTTCAGTGTGTGAATACAAAAATTTTTTTAATCATTTCTTATTTTTTTTTTTAAGTAACAAATCAAATACTTTCCTTAAGATCAAGTAGAAATTATTTAATTTCTAATACTGAAAAAGTTAAAGAAATTAATAATATTCCAATTGCTCGTTAAAAAAAGATTAATTAAATAAATTAACTTGGAATCAGTAAAATAGACAATCGACATGATATTTATTATTTCCGTCCGCCCGTCTAATTTTTCATCATATTACAAATTAGCTAACTCATTGAATGAAAATTTACCAATTGATTCTAAGTTCTTTGACTTTCTTGATTGACCTGTAATTCAAAAAATAAACTGGGTTACCATAATGATAAATGAACCAAAAAAACTTTAATTTTTTCGTCTCTTTTTGATCAGACAAGGCTGAAACTATTTATTTCAACACATAACTTTTATTCAGAGTGTAGGATAAGATTTATATCATCACATAAAATTTTTGAATATGTCCAAAAATAACATTAATAACTTACCCATGTCAAAACTTGAAAAATATTTTCAAGTGAGCTCAAAATTTTTTTTAGTAGGATTGTGGTAAACCATGTGATTAACCATGACGTCACAGTCAATAAACTAAAATAAAGAAACTTTACTGTAAACAGAATCGTTAAACGTCCTGTTCAGGCTTCTATCTTAACTTTAATATTCACTTTGGCTCTGAGTAGATGAATCTTATCTCGATAAAATAATCTTGTAATCAAACAATCAAACTAACTTAACTTTTCACGTGTCGTGGAGCACATTTGTCGCATATGTTTTGTGTACCAATGGATTCAGTTCAATTACGGTTAAAGCTAGGCAACATGGTACAATCTTTTCGACATTCTAAATTTGCATTTTTCTCTTGTTATATACTTTCTTCAAATTATGGCCAGCCGCTTTCCTTTAACACGTTTTTCTGTTACAGCTACAACAGCAACTCGTAATAGAGTTGCTCATATTACTCGTCGTAACTTTGCAGCCGAAGCTGTTCCGGAAGATTTTGCTACTAAACGCAAGGGTGTTGAGGAACATGCAAAATGTAAATAAGAAAATAATATTAGTATTGATTTATTTGTCATCAAATATTAAATTTTTATTGAAATTTATTTTTAGCTAGCTCCAATCTTTGGAAAAAAATTTCGTTTTACGCTTGTCCTATAGCTTTGATTGCTAGTACTGCTAATGCTCTCATGATCATGAAACAACATGCTCAACATCATCATGAAGAAGCTGATCACCCTCCTTTCGCTTATCAAAAAATTAGAACTAAGGTATTTACAGTTTCTGATTTAAAAAGAATCATATTTTATTCAAATAATGTTAATGTTTTATATATTTTTAGCCTTTTTGTTGGGGAGATGGAGATCATACTCTTTTTCACAATACTGCTGTTAATGGACCATAAACGATTCTTATTGAATAGATTTTATGTTGATAGTTGAGATATTTTATATATTTTGCATTCATTCATTTTTGTCTTTTAATTTTAAAGATCTGTTCAATTCTTGATAAAATTTGCTAATAAAACTATTATTTAACAGAATTATATTTACGCAACTATCAGTAATCTAAATAAAAGAAAGTATTATGGAAAAATGTGGGAATAATTCTGTACCAATAAAATAAGGATATACAGACATTAAAAAAAATTTTTGTTAAAAAAAATTGAAGCAAACCTTCCATTGTTTCTTAATTTTCAATTTCATTAACGTCGAAAGTTTTTCTTGCAGTTTTAATATCCTTTTCCATAAATAATAATTCTTCAACACGTGCAAGTTTCTTTGAATCATTTCTTAAAATAAACTTAAAATCGTCAACAGTAACCTTGCGATCTTTAGCTACTTTTGATGCTTTCAAACACTAAATCCACAAAAAGTACGTAATCAGTAAAAAATAATAATAAATAATTTCTAGGAAATTTTTAATACCATTTCAGTAATATAATCATTTACAAGTTCTTCCATTACGTTTACCGTATCAGGTGCTGGGTCAGGTTCGTCTCCAAACCCATACATTAATAAACGTACTAAAAAAAATGGGAAAGGATCTTTGTTTAAACAATAATTTAATAATTTAATTTTGAAGAGAATACTTACAATCTTTCGTAAATACACCCTTATTGCCTTTAGGAGGTCGGCCTCTTTGTTTGGATTCAGCCATAATAAAGGTTTGTTGAATTTAAAAGGTTTTGCAATCTATAAATTTTATTCTATAAATTTTATTCTAGCGTACTAGAGACTAGAGTTTCGTGACGTCTAACACTGGTTAATATTTACCATTTTTTAGTTTCATCACGTGATTACTATAGATTACTTATCCTAATATAGTTAACAATAAGAAATTTTTTCTATTTTTTAATTGTTGTTTTAATGTAATAGGTACTCCCCTCTAAATAAAAAATAAAAAAATAAAGAAATTTTTTCTATTTTTTATATTTATAATAATTTAAATATAAAAAAATTTAATATTGTTGATAAATTCGTTGCTTGATCTATTAAGACTAAGTGTCTTTGAAAAACAATTTAATCCTATGGATCACATGTATTATTTATCGCTTCCGATGCTCCGGACTTCACAATGGTTTACCGTTTCCTAGTTCTTTATGTTGGACATTCCGTTACTTATGAAGAATGATCACGTTACAACATATGTATTATTACTTTCTTCTTGTCTATAGAGCTACAAAGCCATTCTTGCCACAATCTACCGAGATTCTGAAGCAGCAACATATGCTGGTTTGAAAACACAATCAGTAATATGATAATAAAGTCTTTTTGAATCAGCAATATGATAATAAAGTCTTTTTGGGCGACATGCCACTTCACACAAAGTTATTGCGCTTTATTTTTTCCTAATAATGTAATAACGTGAGTATATATCACGTGGATTTACGGAATTACCTTATATAGAGAAATCGAATCTAATGAGTAATGATAAAAACTTTCTGCTGTATTTCGTCATAACAAGCCACCTATCAAAAGTCATATTTTAATATCAGTCGTGATGTGCTCAGGAAGGTGTGTATACTCTTTCAAATTTTTATTTTACCCTCCAAACTTTTATTTCACCTCTTCAAACTTTATTTCTTTTCAAATTTTATTTTACCTTTTTCTTTCTATTTTAGAAATATCATTGAAATATTAAATTGTTTAATCCTAGGCGAAGCGACTTTAACAATTCTTTTTCTGTCGGTCTTTGGAAGGAGAATGTCATTGATAATACTAGAAACGATATAAGCAAATTAGAAGTTTCTCGCTTCAAAAACTCGTCTCGGAGAAGTTAAAGGAGAAAAGGATAAACTTAATATAAATGTTAATGACTCTGAAAACCTGGGCTTTGGAAGGTTAACATCGGCGAAAAAATGTAAGCTGATGTTTCTACTGGAGAAGTCGTAAAAGTTAAATTGAAGGCACGTTGATGACATCAAACAAATTACTTAGAAATGAGTATTTTCCAGATTATCTTACTCCTAACATCAATTGAGAATTACACAAAAGGTGTGTTTCAATTTGTTTATTATCTTGAGACTAGTTCACAACTTTATAAAAATCTTATTCACAGTTAAATTTGAATATAGATAAACCTCTTTATAAAATGCAAAGTGTCGATGTCGCCCTGGCACATCTAATATTTTTATTAATGGTTATAAAACAGCTAGCTCAGAATTTTTTTCACTAGATGCGACTATCTCATGTATAAGCGATGAATCAGAACAATTATATGAACTACTTGTTAGCAAAAAAGATATTATTAATCAGTCACAACCTGTGTATTTCTTTTCCATGCATAACTTATTGGGCAACGAGCCTCCTAAAACCATCAATTTTAAACCGACTCAAAGAAATATTTCATTATGAATTTAAAGTAGTGGTTCAAGTAGTTGAACCAATTAGAGAACCAATGAAAGGAAATGATTTATCAAGTAAAAGTAGTACTAAAAATGATTTAAAGGGAATAATTTATTTCAGATGTTTAAACTACCTAATTATGACTGGTTAAAGATAAGGGAGATAAACTAAGGAACCCTGACTTATGATTACTTCTTTTACAAGGTAGAAACTCAGGAGATACCTACACTAAATAAGGTTTCTATTCCTGGACAAATTCAAAAAAGGGAGATAGATGGAAAAGAGAGAAGCTAATAAATAGCTTTAGCATAAAGGAGGATTTTCATGATAGTGGTAACAATCGCAGCGGTGATGATCACAGTGATAATGATCGTAATGGTAGTGGTAGCATTAGGAAGGGTAATGATAATAGCGAGGATGACAATGATGATAACAGTAGTAATAATTTAATCTCAGCTTCTTCTATAGCAAATGTTGGAAATGAAGATCAAAATTATATTCAGATTGCAATTACTCCAATTTCAGTTGATAGGAAACTAGATGAGTTGATTTGGCAGGACCATGTCTCCAATGGAGAAAAATAATATTACTAATCAAACATTCATCAAATTTTGAAAAACGAGTTTAAAAATTGGACCGTCACCAAAAATTGGACTCCTAGTCAAACAGGGTGAAATACTAAAACAACAACTGTTGAATGGAAGTTGTAGAAGGCACCGGTTTTTCCGGAAATTTTTGGTTTTATGAAAAATCTGATGACTTAAACTTCTTTAATCCTGGATTTTATACACTTAGGGGGAATATTGAAAGTGAGAATTTGTGCGGATTTTGTATCACAATTACTGAAACATTATGTTTCAAGTTTACCGCAATGTTTCTAAAACCTAGAAGATTTAAGGTGATGAGGTGTCTTAAAATTGCTCATATTCTTAAAATGAAATTCAATGGTATTGATAACTTTAATGAAAAATTTGCAGCACTTGGACGTTGTAAAGGACATGTTGGGACATCTTTCCTGTAGATAAAATATCTAACGATAACCACTACAACAAAATCTGGTAGACAGTGATTTGACTATCATTTATGATTTATGATTGGTCCAGAATTTTTTGGCCGTGAAGAGTTAATGTTATTTATATTTATATTAATTTAGATTTGAAATTATATATTTTAAACTTATATTCTTTAAAAGTAATTTAATTATTATAGAAAATGATATATAGTAATAGTAAGATATAGAAATGATCTTTAAGATGGTCTAGTTTAGAGTTTCAATTATATTAGTTATATGTATTTATAGTTAAATATATAATGTCTTCTTTATATAACTAATAAACTTATAAATTGCATTATTTGCCAAATCTATAGTTTTAATATTTAGTCCCAAAATTTGATTTGTTTCAAGTGAATTTAATGTATCACGTTCACCTGACTATATTTGTCAAACTTTGTGAATATTCTTTGATTATCAACATAGTGTGGATCCCAATACGTAAGTTTTCTTTTACTTCTACTTATGTAGTCGTGATATTTATTTTTTAACATGTAAGACATGTTTCCTATAACGGAATAGATAAGCAAGATCAGGAACCATCTATCGACTCAGAATTATAGTCCGGATTAATAAAGCGGACAAGCAGTATATGCTTTTGAAGGAGACTATAGAGAGACGGAAATCTACTTGTTTTAATTATTATATAGTCTAAGACAGGTTTATTATTTTTATGCTGTAGAACATTTTTAAAGAAATAAAAGAAATTTATTTTTTAAGCATCAGTGAAGCATCTATTAATCCAAAAGAAAGGGCAAAAGGATAAAAATGACTTCTAAATGGATTGAATTATAAATAATTTATGAAACATAGTATTACTATTGCGTCCTTTCCATGTTTTTAGAATAGTGATTCTACATTTATCAATATTATTAACCATTTTTCTAACACCTAATGCTCATTGTATTGCTCATTTTCATTTTTCTAGCAATGTATATTAGAATATTATTCAAAGAAAGTGATTAAAACTGTACAGATGTCCCATAAGAAGTAAATTAATTATAATCTTTATTATAATAAATGATTTATTAAATGTTAAAACAACTACTTATCTCACTAATAAAATTCTTTATACGCGACGCACATAGTATATTATTCTTTTTGTAGCGTGACAATCAATCATCACAAATTTAGCAATGTGATAATGTGAGATCACGAATTTTTTTTCATACCAAGCAGGGCATGGCAGGGCGACATGTTTCAATTTATCGGTTCTTTTAATAATTTATCGGAAAAAATTCCGATTCTTAAAATATTGTTTTTTATTTTATTTATTAATAATACACATGCATTTTTTTCTTTAGAATCATATCTTTAACCATGAAAACCCTTTAAGCACGAAAATTCATTAAGCCATTTTCTTTGAAATCATTTTCGCTCTTGTTTTTCCTTTTGATATACAAGATCTAGAAATTTTTCTTTAATTTAGGGTTGTCTATGATTTCGTCTATTTCTTCTGTAGAAACTTTTGATAAAGAAGTTTCTGATAAAAATAAATTATTTCATCACTTTCAAATAAAGATTTATCGATTTATTTATTTTTATTATTATTGCATTGGTTTATAATATGAAGAAGAAGCTGTTTTTTTAAAGTATGTATTTCGTTAATTTTGACAAATCGCAAAAAAAAAAATTAATGAACTGTACGTGTATTATCGTAAAAAAATCTAATTTACCTAATATTTTCGGACATTTTTAAAATATATCGGTTTTTTTCCGATTTTTACAGCACTATTTTAGTCTATTATTTTCTCCGAGTCTAAAACGTTATGAACTCATTAAAAAAGAAGTTAGGGTATCGCACTTTGAAAGAAGCGTTGAGATAAGAAGCGATTTCAGAGCTTGCAAACTAATGTTCATTTTTTTCTAGATTATATATATATATATTTCTGAGGACATTACTAAATCACGGAATACAAACATAAAATTTCAACAGGGCTTTATTAGATTGTTTCGTATAACTGACAACCATTTTATTCTTGATGATTGGGACAAATGAAATCAGATCAGAGTTAACGTTGGTGTGGATCACAAGTATTAGTATAGACACTTTATAATGTATCCCGAATCATGTAATTTATTTTCTGTTCGATAAATTCGAGCTTCACTTCGATAAATAGATCTCAGGAAAATCACGCAACATTTCTTCTGACTTTAAGTGTATGTTATTTCAAGAATGATTTTTTTGGAGGTATAGAGCGTGCGTGCATCGGCAAAATGTATGTATCAGTTTCGTATACATAATAAAACTTCTTGCTTTATTAAAAATATTTCTTTAATGCCAAAATTATGGAATATTCATATGTTTTAAAATCCATCTTTTTGTTCACGAAATAAGTTATATACCGTGAATTAGTAACATATTTCAATAAAAAAGATAAATAAATTAATAAAAATTTAATTTTTACCTTCATAGCCCATTAAGGATGAATTGTACCAACAATTTCAACAGAATTAATGACTTGACGAATTTCATTTAATTCTTCATTAGAAAGAATTATATTTTGAGTATCAAAATTTTCTTCCAAATATTTTTGACTTTTGGTACCAGGAATAATAATAAAACATTTTTGTTTGTAAAAAAAAAATTACCTGAACCAAAGTAAACAAAGTTGACTTGGAGTAAGGACTTTTTTGATAGCAAGTTCTTGTAGTTTATATACGAGTTCTAAATTCTTTTTGAAATTTTTCACCTTAAAAACGCGGAATTTTTCTTCCCAAATCGTTTGGTTCAATTCAAATCATCAAAAGATTTAATCGTACCCTCACAAAATTTGTTACTTTAGATACAAGAAAATATTTTTATTACTAGAAACAAAAATAGTTTTTATTTACACTTAAGAATCCAATGGTAACACCCAATTCACGACAAGCTTCCATAAATAATTCCATTATTTTCAATATTAACAAGCCAAGGACCATATTCAACCTTACTTGAATTGCGGAAATACTAGGACTTCTTAGAGTTTCGAAAGAACATTCAGAAATTCCAATGTACTTAACTTTAGCTTCTTTAACAAGTTCTACCATGACTTCAACGGTTTCTTTAATAGGCCTAATAATTTTTCAATACGTTTTTTTATA
>NQWY01016992.1:0-11497 GCA_019425655.1 Rhizophagus prolifer
TAATATATATATTTTTTTTTATATTCTAACGAGAAAAAATTGAGATATTTACGTTAATGTTTCCAATTGCCATCGTCAAAACGTTGATAAAGAACATGAAAGGATTACGTGGTGGGGGTCTTCAAAACAATTTATAATATTTAAAAAGTGTTTATTATCCAAAGAAAAGAGATCAAACTAAATAGAAAAAAAAAATACATACTTATTTTCAACATTTATACGTTCTGTCCTAACAAATGAAATATTAATTTTCATCGGATGTATATGCAGGACCTCGAAGTACCATTGATTATCTCCTTCGGTTGATTTTGGCTCGGGAATATCAAGCGTCCCATCAATAAGTTGCCTGTAATAAATTATCATTTAAATATAAAGAAACAAATAATTGTAGCTTCATATATCATTGCTTACACTTCTTTTTCATCAATATTGCTTGAATCTGCAAATTTTGTAAATTCAAGTAACGCAAAGAGAAAATCTTCATCAATTTCGAAAGTCATTTCTTGCAACAACAAGGAAAAGTATTTAAAGTAGATGACACCATGCGCTAATAATAATTAATGCAAATTATTAGAGAAATAGTATGATAAATTACAAAATAATAATGCTAGGAACTTACATTCGTCTTTTGCCTTGATTAGCGAAGCATGAAAAGCTGGATGAACATCTGTCTCTTTTGCATCTTTCGGAATAACCGTTGGGTATAAAATTATTGGATATAATCCACCATATAACTGATTATCAATCTTTTGAAAGAAAAGAAAGAAAAAATGATAATGATAAATATTTTTTGACACTGAATCTTGGTATTAAACATGAAACTTATATTAACCTGTAACCATTTAATAAGAAAATTGACAGATTGATATAATGTAGAATCATTATATTTGAACTCTAATCCACGCATTGAAGCATACACCAATTCCTTGATATATACCTGCATCCGTTTATTAATCACAGAAATACCAATACCTTCTAATCTAATCTGGAAACTTAATGTAGTAACTGTATCTACATCAATCTAAATTTTTTAAAAAATCAGTTAATGAAAATAAATAAAAAAAAAATCAACGCTAACAATTTTAATTAAACACTAACCACTTCAAAAGCTTCTCGGCCGGCGCTGGAATCATCTTTAGAGACTGATGAGATTGATGGAGCCTTGGGTCTGAATATACTTTCTGATTGATTGTAATTAGAAAGTAACAAAACTTGAGTTGGACCATCAGCCGCTACCTCTATAGCAAGTATGCGATATCCTCCGTCAGTCTAAATAATTATTCATATTTTAAGTAAACGAGAACCATAACGCAACGTTATTAATAATTTGATAATAAAATTACCGGGTATTTGAATGGCATTAATGAACCTATTTCTTGTATGTTAACCATCCGTTCAACATTTTTAACGTTTAAGACCAACCGTTTTTCTTTTTGTGCTGGCAAATCCCACGAATAATGAGTAGCGTTTCCGGTAGGAAGATGATATTTTTTCACATTCGCATTTGATTGAGGTGTACTACTGCCAAAGAAATCACGACGGTTCGGATCCTACAAAATATAGTTTAGTTCCGATCATTTCACAAATTTATTGTTATAATTTGAAAATAAACCAACCTGCTGATAGAAATCAACATCAACATCTGAATAATTTTCAATACGATATGGCCACTTCCCTTCTTCTTTGTTCAATATTACAAAAACTGTAGCATCTTCAAGTAAAATTTCAGTTCTAATTAAATCAATTTCTTCATCCGATTTTCCAACCTTTACATGAACTCTTCCAACTTCATCGATATTAAATGGAGCAGACCTATTAAAAGTGTTTTGAGAGTTATTTATATAACTATAGATAGAAAAAACCAACATAAAACCAACATGTGATTTAAAAATTTAATACCAAGGTTTATTTAATCCTGGATAACAAAGCATAAGCTGTTTGACATTTCCTTTTTTTAAGAAATGAAGAGGAGCGCGATCTTTGGATTTAATGGTTATAACATTAGTTGATTCTGGCTCACGGAAATTAATGTCCTCACTCAAATTGTTTTTGAGAATAAACCGTGGTGTGAAAGTCACAATTTTAGTCAGTTTGTCCACCAAAGAAATAATCATTTTAATTTAAACTTACTTTTTGATGACCTCCTTGAATACTGACACCCAAATGAATTTCTTCGGATTTTGTTGCTGAAGGTATAGAAATTTCCATAAATGTACCAACAGCTTCAAAACTTAGGGGCTGTAACAAATTCAAATCAGTAATGGGGCTCGATTATCTTGATAAAACATTTTTATATAATTACCTCACTCCAATCTGAATCTCCCACTTTTAATAAAGCGCGATTTCGTAACTCATCGCTTGGATAAGAAAACATATACGGAGCGACCTAAACAAATAATGATAAGAATTTTAACAAACTTATTTATAAAATAAGGTGACAAAAATTTTGGAATGAACATACCATGTTTTTCTTCTTGGATAATGAACCTATAATATATGAGTTACCAATATTAAAAATCGTGTATGTATATATAAATACATATTGTGCACAACTAACCTTGGCCAGCAGCAATTTTAGCAGACGCTAAAAGTGATTTTGACTTGAAAACCATATCAAGACCTGTTTTGTTTATCATAACATATGGACTATATATACTAAATTTGAATGCTCCTCCAGAATCAGGGATTTCTCTGTTAAAAACATTTACACATTAGCAAGCCATTCCAATAAATTACAATAAAGATGTTGATTATAAACAATTACTAACGTGTAGTGAATTCGAAGAGTTAATTTTAAACCTTCTGAATCTGTAAGTGTCAACGTATTTTCAACTGCATATTCGGAACTTGGAGAGCTGACTATAGAAAACTCGCTAACATTGTAGCCTAAATAAAGATGAAAAATGTTAACGAAATAACTTTAAATTGTTCTTCTATATATCAAGTATATTTATACCTGAGTCCTGTACGTCAATATTAAGTAATAATAAGTGATTTAACTCAATGAGATGTAGAGAAGTTACTGCTCCTTTGCGTAAATAATTATCAGGCCAATTTTGATTTGTAGTCTTATCGACAATTCTAAATGTGAAATCATAAGGTAACAGATTTTCAACTTGTATCGGTGCACTTAACCGGATAGCCATACAAGGATACTCTCTATAAAATATATAAATATATTATTATTCTAAAATATTTTAAGAATATATGATTAAGTATATTTACTTTACGAGAGGATCATTCTTTCTGTATCTAGAAAATACTTGGAAACGGAATGGGACATCATTTTCTATAGATTCACATGTAATAGACTTTATAGGATTACGTTTTATGAAATCTTGCCAGTATAAATTCTCGACGCTCCAATTGTAACCAAACCCGCCTAAGCACAATGTAAAAACATTAAGTACAAATCACTTGAACCATTAAAATATTATATTCTGTTCTTTTACCTTCAGGTCTTATCTTAAGCCGATTATGATAAGCATATTCTATAGGAACAGGACAATCTTCACCAGGAGCTAAACATTATTTTTTAATAAAATAGAAAATAAAAATAAGTACCGCCTAATAAAATATAATACTATATATAATAATTATTAAATTTACCTATTTGATAAACTTTGCCAACGTTTTTGCCATGTTCATCAACAATTAACATTTCAATTGTTAAAAGAGTACGATTTTCGACAACGAAAACTGACCGGAAAGTAACTACTTTTATATTATCTTTTAATTTTACATCGACCACCAAACGGTGGGTTATCTTATTGACCTTAGGTCGTAATATGTACAATGTCTCTCCTTCCCTATCAACAGGGATTTCCTTAATGCATTCCCATATTGCACCTTCAAATTGAACACCTAGCATATTTTTTGTAAAGCTAATAGTCTACATTTATTATAAATATAATTATTTAAAATTTTAATAACTTTTTTTTTTTTTAATTAAAATGGATAATAAATAATAGATAATATTCTTACTTCACGCGTTTTACGCCAGTCGTCAAATCTCCAATTCAGATCTTGTTCATCGTCCATTTTTTTAATTTCAGTATCTGTAGCATCATCCGAAGAAACAGACCAAACGTGCATATTATACCCAGTTCTATTTCTTAATTTATACGGGGTTCGCGAACCTCTTGAAGTACTCAATACATGCTAAGGCAAATAAAATTAAGCTGAAATCTACCTCGCTTTCATGATTTACTATGGAAAGAGTTGTCAACATCGTTTCCAAAAATATATGTGAAATATTTATCTCTAAACGTTTCTGAGAGGATATATCAATCACCATGCTTTCTGGATTTAAATTTTTTGATGCCTAAACGCAAAATTACGAACATCAATCCAAATGTATAATCAAATACATACATATTAGAATTTCAAATTACCAAAACATAACTTACATGTAAACTATATTGCCATGGCTCGACTAATGGCTCCCAGTGAGAATTGGTTAAATTAAAATAATTTATGTAAGTTGAAACTGTTGCATCAACACTCATCTGATATGAGATAGTGCAAAATGAAAGTAATGTAGCAAACCTGTGATGACCAGTCCATTACATCTACAGAAAATTGATTCGCACTTGCATCAATCATAGGTATGTTATGTTCGTCACCAATAACAACTAATCTAGTGCCATGAAAGGTTGCTTTAAGCTGAGATAAAAATATATAAGCGAATATTTCAATAAATCTCATAATTAAAAGGAATTCCAACATGTAGCTACTTACAGTTTCCCGAGTCATCATTAAAGTCTGTAAAACACTAGGACTCTTCTTTGAATTACCACCTTTTTTAGCTGCAGTTAATGAATCATAATTAAAATTTTTAGATAATGAATTATCAAGCGGTACATTGGAATCAATTTCTGATTCAGGTTTAGTTTCTTTTTCTGGAGGTGAGGGGGCTGATGATTGCGATGATGAAAGTTCTGAAACTTTATTTACTATTGATGTTATTAGTAAAACGTCTCTATATGAAAGTCTTAATACAAGGGATCCAATATCAATATTAATGTTTGTAAGTTGTTGGCCCGGCCTAGATGTTCGAGTATCCATAGTCATAGCAAAATTAAAATTGTCAATAAAACGTATGAGAGAATCAGCTCTCTTATCCATTCTACATAAAAACATGCCAATTTTATCAACTACAAGTGCCAAAGTTTCTTGTTGAGTAACAACTATCTGATTAGCAGAAAGAACAATTGCTTCAGTACTAGCTAATAAGATAATTTCTGCGTTGACAACGCTAACACGGTAATTTAAACTAGTGGTAACTTGAGGTTGCGCAGTTGTTGCAGTTGTCGGACGAGGTGGTAATGATGGAACAATTGATTGTGAACTCTTAGTAGACTTCGATTCTTGCTGAGATTGGGGTGCAACTTCATTCGTTTTTGAGCTTTCAAATGCACTCATAAAATAATTACGGGTAGCAAATAAATGATCAAGAGTAAGTATTATCCGTGGGCTATCAACTGTGACGATAGCGACAATATTTCTTTCAGTACCACTAGATATTGTAACACTAACAGAAAATTGTGCGGTTTCTTTGTTAACAGCTGGCAAGATCTCTCTATAGACATTTTGAACATTTGTTCTAGTATCATTCAAAGTAGCAGATTGAAGACTGAGTTCTGCCTCCATAGATTTATCTGATAACATTTTATATTTAGCCTTAGTTTTATTTAGGCAAAACTTCGATAAACTTGTATCTGATAATGATTTCGTTTGAGAACCATCTCCGGAAAAAATTTCTAAGTATATTTGATTCACATCGAATATAAGATCGATCGTAGTCCAAGGTTCAGCTACTTCTTCCTTTCGCGATGAACTCGTTTCTGGTGTACTTGGACTTGTAGGGAATTGAGATGGACTTGTTAGTGAACTAGAAGTACTTTCGTTTGTAGATTCAATATTACTAAAAGCCCGAGGGATGGTATTTGATAGATCGAATAAGTATTTATATTGTTTTTCTGTTAAAGACATCTTAACATCAGACATCTCTCCAACAATCTTTTTTCTTCCTAACCTCCATATCTGGCCTAACTGAACCTTTAATATGTTCAGAATATGAAATTTTGAAATTGATATCAACATCATCAATTATTTGTAAAACTTGTTTCATTCCATCAGGGAAAACAAACTCCGAGGTTACTCTAATCTTTTGAAGTTCAGCCTTAATCTGAGTGAGTTCCCCTTTTCCTGATTCATTAGATATAAACTTATTTGAAGCAGAAAATACACCAAAATTTGCTATTACATTGTCCTTTGATTTAGCATCGGTTGTGAAAAGAATAATTGGAGCTCGAACTACAATATCAAAATGAAATTTCGATACATTCTCTTGTAATTGTGTCGCTTGTTGAACAGCGGCGTTCCTAGCAGAATCGTAGAGACCTTTCATTTGAGCAAATTTACTGCCAAATTCAAGCAAAAGTCTAATAGGTTCTTCTAGGAAAGTTAATCTTGCAGAACCAGTTCGTAAGTAAACTGACGAATTATAACCAGGAAATCCCGGCATTTTTTCGTCAAATGTCTCATATTTAAAAACAGCTAAATCTTCTCCTTGAATAGTAAGCAATTGGCGCAATGATTCAGGTCTATCTTTCCCAGCCATATCATCTGAAAGCGAGAAATTGCCTAATCGAGCTCCCACACGAATAGTATTTTGCCTTAAATGAACAGCAACATCCGCAAGTGATAATACTCCCGTTGCAAGTCTAACCCCATCATTATTTAATATAAACCTTATACTATTAAGTTTAGCTTTTACTCGAATAGTAGAAGGTTTTGACGGTGGTGTTCGGATTTCTTCTAATTCTGTACCAGGTTGTACATCAACGGTTTGTGGCGTTGGTGTAGGAGTTGATGTAGGAGGTGCCGTGAAAGTGTCCAACATAAAACTATATAATGTCAAAATACTTTCGCGAGAGATAATGACAGTGATTGTAGACAATTCGATATCAACGCCTTGGTCAATTCCTTCGAATTTTGACATATATTCTGGTGATTTTGGATTGACTTTGAAATATTTAATGTGAACAAGATCCTTAGAATCTTCAGATTGAGCATTGCCATATCCTTCAGAAGAAGCTATATGTTTAAATTCTGAAGCGTTAACTGAAATTTTATCCTCAATACTAAGAGACTTAAGTACGACTTCAGCAGACATATCGAACGGTCGAAGAACGTAATTCAACCCAAAATGTTCCAATACCATATCAACCAGTACAACTTCTGGTTTATGCGGATCTGGATCTGCCTTTTTTAAGGTAGCTGTAAATTTATCCACGTGAAAAACAAATTCAAATATTCTTTGATTAACTCTCGCATTATTCGAGTCCTTGTAAATGCGCGTCAAAGAATTCTTCCTGTTTATCTTCGTGAGTCTCACCATTTTCTTCTCCTTCGCTAGTATCTATTACTAAATCTTGTGAAGTTTTCAACCCGAGTTTTTCTGCTATAGTATCTTTCTGTTTCCATGCTAAAGCTTTGTTTGACATATTTTTACTTAATGCAGGTTTCTTCTCCTTTTGCCTGTCTTTCAAGACATCTTCAACTATATCATTAAACGAAAATTTATCAGAAGGAAATTGGATGCTTTCTGTACTTTCGTTCGTACTCTTTGGTGTAATTTTTTCAATTATATTCATCATAATCTTATATTTTCTATCTGAAAAATTTGCTTTTAGTAAAGGTAATTGTCCTGTAACTCTGAATTTTGTAAGATTAGATGCATGTCGTATTATTGACATTTCAACGTTAAATTGCATATTGATACGATCAATAACGTGAAGGCCATAATTGGCTTCAGAATCTCGAATCTGAGCTAAACAGCGCTCAACAGATTGTCCTACTAAGAGCTAATAAAAAATTAAATTAACGATTAATTTTAAAAGGTTTATTGTAAAAAGAAAAAGACCTGAGTTGAAGAGAGCTCCACTGTGAAACGATCGTACATCAAAGACTGCAACTTTTCATAGTCTTTCTCACTATAATTTTTACTTGCTTTTGACTGAATTTCAGCGATTTGTTGCTTGCTGACCAAGTTACTTTCTACACTAATATGACCAGAATCTAATACAATTACTTGAGCATCTGATTTAGTACAACTTTCCGGAACTATAAAAATTGGAGCGTTCATATCAATTTTCACGTCTATAGTTTTATGTTCCTCCAACGCATATTCCAATCCAGCTCTAGTTTGAGCTTTAATTCCTTCTAAAGTATCCCCTGCAGCTTCCTATATACCCAAATAAAGAATTTTTAAATATCAATCATAAATTTAAAATTTCACATTTACAAAAAAACATTCAATTAGAAACTTACTATTAAAGCTGAAATTGATTCCAATCGTTGTTCTGGAGGTCTAAAAAAGTCCATAACTGCTTCAACAGCATTTACATTATAAATAATCTCCAAATGTCTCATTTTCATTGAAACACCATTATCTGCTCTACCATCCAAGGGATTTTGTTCAAAAACTAATTGGAAAAATGGATCTTGTGATTCATCATATCCAATATCACTTGCACGATTATTTTTTGTCAAATCTTTTTGAGAAGCCTCAGTACTATAATCTTTTACTCTAACTATTTGAGGATATAATGTCCCTTCGGTAGACCCATCAAATACTGTTAAACTGCCCAAAGCAGATTCAGCTTGAAATGATTCTGGACGTTGGAGGAAATTCGCTGTTACTGTGTCAAACTTGACGCAGAGTATATTACTTTTTTTACCATGAGGATCTTTTCTCAGAGTAAAAGATCCTGTATTAAGTTTTGTTTTGAGTGAAAGTTTTATCCACTATTAATTACATAAAAAAAATATAAATTGAAAATGAACATAAAATAAATAGATTTTACAGTAAAATTAATAACATGTAAATGTATATAACCTCTTTAGGGAAATCCACGGCAGTTTCCACCGCAGTTGATTCATCAAAATCAATTGCTTGATATAATTCTTGTCGCTGTTCATCAGTCAATATTGAATCTCCTTCACCCGCCTAACGAAATCCAATGTAATAAATAAAAGGGAACGTAATATTATTAAGATGAAATAAAACAGTTTCTTACATCAGATTGCGATCCACCCCACCACCAACCACTTATCCAACCACGTTGTGATTGTTGTGATGCGTTTTCTTTTTGTTTTTTGGCTAAAAAAAAAAAATTTTTTTTTAATGAAATTCGTATACAATTTTAACATTTTTACGAATATTATACCCACCAATCAGTGCCTTTTCTTTCCTTAATTGTGATTTCGCTATTGATCTGTAAAATCGAATATCTTCATAACTAAGTTTCCGTTCGAGAGAATTCAATGAATTTTGATCCTATAATTTATGTTTACAATCGGTCAGAAAAAAATATAAATATCTTACATAATACTCAAAACTCAAACACAAACCTCCGGTGTTATTTTATCGAGTTGTTTGTCTTTATATAGTTTAACGTATGCATGCCTATCATTGCGACGTTCAGCAAAGTATGCCCAGGTAAATTTCTTATTGCGTTCACGAATTTCCGACAAAATACATTCTCCCGCAAATTTTAACCAAGCTTTAGGATCTTTTTTAGGAGTTACATGTTTTGGAGGTCGAAATTTTCGGTACTATAAACGTTATAAATATTATTTGTTATGTTTCTTTTAATAAATAATGACTTAAACACGTAATTCATCTTACTTGTTGTTGCCGTATATAGAAATGGAATAAGTCAACCATTAATAAAGCATCCCTATATTGTTCATCGTCCAAAACGAATCCAAGTTCATCAAATAATAATGTTGCGATAGTTTTTGGATTGTTTGCATCAAAATGTTTATTTAATATAATCTAAAATAAAAAGAGCAATTGCGAATCATGAGAATGAATAACCATTATTCCTATGGAAGGCCGGATTATTAAAAGTACTTACACGTCCGGTACCAGAAACGGGTTTAAGTATATATTGATGTTCTGATGGTACATTTTTTTCGGACGCGATCTATTATTGATAATAAAGTTAAGAATATTTAATAAGGGTAATTTAGAAAAAATTACACCGAATCATTAATTAACATTACCAGGCTGTTAAATACTTTGACAGCATTAGTAGTGTGACCGGCCAAAGATTTCGAATCCGTGTTCCAATACACGGCTAGAGACCCTAACGTTATTAACTTCGAAAACACGAAAAAAATTTAAGTCATCACAAATCGAATTTAGTTTTCAGTTATTCTTATCTTTTTTACCTTATGAATAGTACTGGTCTCTCCTTCAATAAATGTAGGTTTCCAATTACCGTCAGTAGATACTGCCGAAAATTCAGATAAAGTCAATCCCACGGCAAATGGATGCTAAAAGAGAGAAATATATAATAAATCTAAAGTTTAATCAAAAATAAAAACTCAAGTAAACTTAAATATTAAGCGTACACCAGGATCACTCAGTTTATCTTCATAACGAATGTGAATATTGTTAATTGAGATCTGAAGGTTATCTACTACTTTTGTAACGAGTTGATTTACAAATGATTGATTCTTTTGATCGTCCTCTTTTTGTATATAAAAAGATAAGTTATATCAATTATAAGATCTTAAAATAAAATTTGATTATTTATGTTAATTTAATCACCTGTCGATTCAGGCATCTGAGAATGTAGCAACTCAGCATTTGCTAATTTTTCTTGTTTAAGTTGTTGAGCCCGATTCTCGTCTTCTTGAGGATCATACTATTTGTTTTCATAACGACGTTTTTAATCTTAACCTCCGATTCGGCTTTTGGAACCGCTAAGAGATAAACATTATTTATGAAAACTTTAACAGGTTTATTCTTTAAATTCGACCAAGGGATATTAAGTGTTAGTTCCCCAAGGTATCCTAAAATATTTTACATTGAATATTTTTCATGATAAATTTTTAAATTTATTCTTTGAATTTATTAATTTTTTCAAAAAATCACACCTTCTAAGACATCAATAGGTAAATTAAACTTGTCAAGAGCTTCTTTCTTTAGTTGTAAATTACGACGTCACCTTTTTATTTCAAAGGAAGGACGTTTAAAAAATTAATAAAAATACATTTTAAATTAAATAACCTTCAATGCAAGACCACATTTGTAGACATACCTGTCCATATTGCAATGTTAAGTTGGTTAACTTCAAGATTAGAGACATAAGCTCCAAGAAAACGGTTCAACACGTTAGCAACGAGAGACTCGAGCATTGTGTTGTTGAAGTAATGCAAAAAGAAAGAATACTATTAAACGAATTTTATATCACTTGTTGTAATCAAAATGACATCATTTAAAGGCAAGTATTAAAGATTTAATAATAAGATAATCTGCATTTTGGCGTATTTTTCATCACAAAATTTTGGTGATAAAATAGTAATAGCTTTTTTAATTTATGCATTTTTATGCATTGTTACGATCCCTACGATCTAATTTTCACTTCTAACTTAAAATGTTATTTATACTTATATAATTCACGTCAACATGAATCAT
>NQWY01017021.1:0-10044 GCA_019425655.1 Rhizophagus prolifer
AAATCTGGCGGTACAACATAGCAGCGGGAGGTTTCGATCCTCCGACCTCGGGGTTATGAGCCCCGCGCGCTTCCTCTGCGCTACGCTGCTGAAGTCATTATAAATAACCAGTAAAGTTTATTTGAAATGTTTTTAGATACCTTTCTTGTATAATCCACATGATGCTTATCATAAAATTATTACGGTTTCTTTCCATTTCTTAAGACACGATGAATATGAAAACATATTATGATAGTTTTCAAAGTTGTGCATCTTCTGAAGACGGAGACGGTATTAAAGTACTTTTATCTACTGCTGCACCTCACGCTAAAGATCTTGCTTTAAAAATATCACAAAATAATGTAAGTGAATAAACTATCAACTCACAACTACGTTTCTTCTATGTTAAATAAGAATTAATTATATAGCAAAAAAAACTGGAAACGGATGTTCATCGTTTAATTGGAAATCCTTGGGATGAACTTGTTTTACAATATTTCAAAGTTCTTTTAGCAATTCACAAAAATAATTATTATGAAGCTTACAAAGAACATTATAATATGACTATGTATCCAAGTAATCCTTTACTAAATTTACTGAATGTTTTTAATAGAATTTTTTTTAGACTAGCGTCAAATCTGTCGCGTTGGGTTCTACCTGTTTTATATATGATTTGTTGGGAAACGAGAGATCTTGCAGATAAGGTAATAACAGCCAACAATATTTTTTAAGTAGGTTATCCATTCGTTAATGATTTTTATGTATTCTAATATGTGAAATATTTTCGAAGTCTCTCTAATTTGTTTTTTTTTGATCCAGGCTGACGATTATTTAATAGATAATGATGATGATCCGAAATGTTTAGAAGAAGCAGCTCGAAATATAAACAAGGGATTTTCGACTTGTATTACGGACAGGAGATCTCCTCTTAGTACATCACGTAAGTGGGGAGTTTATTATATGGCAGGATTTGCATTTAAAACTTATTTTAAGGTAAAGGAATTTTAAATGTGTAGTCGCGTTTATTTTAAAAACTTAAAAAGTGTCATCATCATTCTATTTTAAAAAAAAGGTTAGGCAAAGGAATCTATGTACAAATATTTTAAGGTCAATAAAAGTCCAAGATTTACCCAGTCTTGGACAATATCCAAAACCTCATCAAGTTACTTTTTTATATTATCACGGCAGGCTCTTATTTTTAGAAGCCGCATATCAACAGGTAATGTTTATATTTATTATCTAAATTGCAAGAATTTTAGTGATTAATATTTTTTAATAATTAGGCTGAAGAAAAATTTGTAGCTGCATTTAGAAGGTGTCCAAGATTCGAGAAGAATAATAAAGAACTTATTCTTCGTTATCTTATTCCTGTTTGGTTAATTAGAGGTGTTTTACCATCACGAGAATTATTATCAAGGTATCCTGCAATAAATGAGCTTTATGGGCCATTTATTGATGCTATTAAAGATGGCAATGTTAAAAAATTTGAAGAAGCCTTATTACAAAAGGAAAAAATATTAGTCGCACATGAAACTTTTCTTACAGTCGAACTTGCTCGCGAAATTTCAATTCGTAGTTTATTTAAGAAAGTGTTAGTATCTATACATAATAGAATTTTAAACAACTTCACATATTTTATATAGTAAACTTTTTCTTTTTTTTTTTTGACAATAGATATATTCTAAACGATCGAGTATCAAGAATTCCACTTGAAAAATTTCATAAAGCGTTAAAATTTGTTGGATTAAATGTGGAAATGACTGAAGTAATTTGTTGTCGCTGAGATGATTAGAAAGGTTATTAATTATTTTAAGTGATATAATTGATCATTACAAGCTATTCACAATTTTTTTTTTTTCTACAGGGATTTATAAGAGGTTATCTTTCCTACCAAAAAATGTTTTTAGTATTAAGTGAAATTAACCCGTTTCCACCTATTGGGGTTAGTCATCCCTCGGCAATCATTGAATAATATGATTTATTTTGAAATTGTATATACAATTCAAGGTAAGTCTTTTGATTACAAATAAAGAGAAAACGTGTTAGTTTATCGACGATGAGCAAAATAACATCTGAAGTTTATTTAAACCTATTTTAAAAAAGTAAGACTGGAATGGAAAAGCTAGAATCCGAACATTAATATCAAACTATGTATTATGTAAATTATTTTTGAACCAGTAAGATGAACTATATTTACAGTACGTAGATCACTTATTAATTTCCTATTGTCTTTACTATTCTTACTAACAAATTTCATGATACATAAGCAAAAATTCCGACTTTGGCGAAGACAACCCACCCAGATCAATACTTATTATGCACAAAATTATCTAATTTTTTATAAACTAAAAAGAAAATGGTTATCAACTTTAATAGTGTATTTCCTTTCGTCATAATTTTGATACTTCAACATATTCTTAAAGATTTTATATGACCAAATTCTCATGAAAATTACGTAAATTCTTTTTGTTAAAAATATTTGACGCATTGTAGCAGATAAGCTTTAGTATAGTACATTCCAACCTATGAGCGAATAATTCGTTGATTGAAATCAATATGTAATTCATGTTGTTGGTTCATTTCATCGAGAAATTCCAATCGAATCGTGTATTGGCCGTTAGCATTAATAGTCTTTGTATAAGTTTAATTAAGAAAAATAATAATATTTCATAGAGCTGCATCTCTGAACTAAAAGTTTTATATGCAAGGTTATACTACTAATAATAAGCTTATTAAGCAATGTTAAAAAATAATCTTGATAAAGATTATTGTACAATAAGCGTACACCCAAAGTGTTATAAATAATGGGTAAAGTCGGGGAAGGCAAAATTAAATATGGTTATTAAACCGCAGATCATCTTATGGGTAACCTATCGTGGGAAAATTATAATAAACCTTATTCCAAAATTGGGTGTCGATTTTGTAAGATATAACCTAAATTTTACATTAATTATCCGATATCTTTTTTTTTCCTTTTTCTTAAAAAAATAAATGTTTTTTTTTGATCTGAAACATATTTTTACGTTAAAAAATGACATCACCATATAGAAATGAAAGAGATGAAAGAGAAGCTTTATTATCGGATACGGATACACCTTTCAATACATCTAATATTAACTCTACGGAAGTGAATATAATAAATGGACATGAAACTGATCCTATTATAACCGAACCGAATATCCAATATATGGATGGTTCGGTAGGTTTCGTAGGTCAACTTCTGCTGTTATTGTTGTAGCTGCAATAGCTCTTTTCACGTAAGTTGAAATATAATCAAATCAGTTTGTAATATTACCGTATTCTTTAACGAAATATATAACATATAAATATATCTAACCAGCTTCATAAGCTTTATTTGACTAAAATGAATAAAACTTTTATAATTACATATTAGGGATATGATTGTTTATGGTATTGTGGTGCCTATCTTACCACTTATCGTCCATGAAAGACTTGGACGTGATTCCAGGTCTATTGGATTTCTTTTTGGCTGTTATGGTAATTAATTAAAATTTAGGTTTTTGTACGTGTATTTTAATGAGTTTGATATATTTATCCGTTTATTTTTATTAGCTATTGGATTGTTAAGCGCTACTCCTATATTTGCCGTGTTAAGTGATAAGTACAATACTAGAAAAGTAAATGTTTAACAAGAAAACTCGTTTTTTTTTATCTCGAGCAATCACAAATAAAGTTAATTTATATCCTTCTTTATAGATTCCGATGATGTTTGGTATGCTCAGTCTCGCAATTTGCTCAATCTTATTTGGAGTTGCTAATTCGTACTGGCAACTTGTTATTGCTCGTATGGCTCAAGGTGCTGCTGGTGGTGCATCATGGTATGCGCGTTTAGACTTCCGTTAAAGTATTTTATCTTTTAATGGATAATATCTAATACGAGCTTTTGATGATTATAGGACATTAAGTTTAGCTATGTTAGCAGACAGATTTGGATCAGGGCCAAAACTTGGTGTAGTTATGGGAACAGTATTATCAGCAAATACATTAGGAGCCATTATTGGGCCTATAATTGGAGGATTACTTTACCAATATTGGGGATACGTAGCACCGTTTGTGTTTTGTGCCATATTGGCATTTGGTGGTTTCCTGGCTATATCAATGATAATTGAACCTTCAGATTTATCAGCATATCAAAGTGTTGATGAAAATTCTATTATTGACAATGATATTGAAGATTCGAATCAAGAATATTCCACACAATCTCCTTCTATTTGGAATTTAATTTTAGATTGGAATATTATTAATATTTGTTTTGCTATTATTGTTGTTGCTAGTATATTGGCTGGTAATTATCAAATAGTTGTCATTTTCAGAGTTATTTTCTTATTTTTAAGAAATATATAAAATATTCATCCTCCTCATTTTCTTCATATATTAGGAATTGAACCTATTCTTCCAATTTACCTTCGTAATCAATTTGATGCAGATGCATCAAAAATTGGATTAATATTTATTGCAATAGCAATACCAACATTGATATCACCAGCAGTGGGATATGTATCGTTTTATATAGGACAAAGAAGAACATGCGGTATAGGCATGATATTATTGAGTATAGCAACTCCATTAGTTTCTTTACCAAATAAATTATGGTTAGTGGTATTGCCTTTATTATTTTTTGGCTCCGCTTATTCAATAGTAACAACTCCAACTTTACCGTTACTTGGACATTATGTTACGCAAAAAGGAGGAAGTGCTTATGGTCAAATTTATGCTTTATGGAATATGGCTTATTCCATTGGAATGTTTATTGGTCCTGTTATTGCTGGTTTATTATTTGAATTATTTGACTTTAGAAATACTCTTATTATATTTGGTGCCGCTGCTCTAGCTATTATTCCTTTGATTTTCGTTGGAAGATCAGATAGAAATAATAGAAGAGCATTTTAATTGATCGCGCAGATCTGATACAAATTTAGTTAGTGAACACGGCGGCAATTTATAAATTTAGTAAATTGGTCATTTACGCGTGTATATAAAATTTGAATATTTTGTTCTGTGTTTTTAATATAAACTTAAATTTGTAAAATTTAAAAATTTTGAATAAAAGAGATGATTCATTTAAAAGACATTAAACAAACAGTGGATCCTTACGCGCCTTTGTTAAAACATCATAAGTATCTTTTCTGTCTTTCTAAATCCATTATTATTAAGTAATAATTTATCCAAATATTGGATCTTTTTTTGTTGATATATGTACTTCAGAGATTAAATGAAGAAATGAAAAAATTATCGGATATACATTCAACATTACTAATTAGGAATCAATTACTTGTTGAAATTGCCGATGATAAAAGTCATGGTTAAATAGTACGTATGGTTTGAGTTTAATTACGATTGGTGTAAAAATTGTAAAGAGAAACATAAGACGTTGACAATTTGCCGTATTTTATAGATAATAATTAAATCAGAATTTATTTTATCATTTTTTATTCCCGTGATTATTCAAATAATAATAACAATATTTTCATCCATTTGAAAATGGTAATATTATAATAATAGAGTATTATTTATTTTTTTTTTTTTACAAATTATAATGTTATGATTATGATACTATAAAAGAATATTGTTTATAATTATTACTACAATAAAGATAAAAAAAAAAATAATAATATAATTATTTTCTAATAATGGCATCATTTGCAGCCAAAGTTTCCCCCGTAATAATAAACTAATTATCGTTCTTCACACCAAGGACTAAAATCATTTGGAATATTGAATGTTGCACGAATTTCCTCGGGAGATTTGTTTTTAATCATGTTAGCAACCGTTTTACAAGTAAGATCAAGAAGAGGTTTAATATCGAGATAATTGGCAGCCTTTTAACAATAATAATTTATTCATTAATAATTACAAAAAACATATATATGTGTAAATTATTTTATTTACCAGAATTAATTCAAATAAAGTTCCTTGATCCACTTTACAGAACTCTGCATCCCAATCGTCAATGTCTTCAGAAGTTTTTTTGAGGTCATCGTCATGGTTTTGAATTGGATCATTACGGTGATGTGTACAATAATCGATTACTTTGGTGAGAATGGGACCAGTCACATTTGGAAGAGGTATTGCTATTATTATTTTAGTAAATAACAAACAAGTTAAATATAAATTGATAATTTTTAATGTTAATACTTTATAACTATAACTAGAAAGAATTTTTAAAAACCTACCCATATCATTTTCTCCAACATCTTCCAACATATTTTTCAATAACACTGATCTCTCTGCTACACTTCTTTCAACTTGAAATTCCGTTCCTTCAGAAGAAGTTAACTTAACTTTTTTTTGTTCAATTGATGACGCTAAAGAAGTAAAAAAAACATTTATCAACGGGGTAAGGTACCTTTTAAGTACTTTAAAATTCGGACTTTATAGTCACGTGGAATCTTCAGTCACATGTTATTAGTAATCATATATAAATTATTGTAATGGGGAAATTACATTAAGAAAAGAGTCGACTAGTTTGACTTCGACACAGATCTGGTGAGTGAGTCCATCTACGTTCTCGGCAACGTAAAAGCTTATCTTCGCTGAGAACCTTTAAATAGTATAAAATAAAAAAGCAGTTAACTATTAAACGCATTATTTGCTTGTTTGAAACTCTTTTAAATATAAACTAAACTAATCAAGGCCACATATCTCGGTACTTGTTAAAAAACTATATCAAAAAATATACTATTTACTCAAAATACTTGGAATATTGCTTCTTTATTTTTCTTGTTTGAGAAACTTTTTACTTTCTCTTATAATCTTTCTAGTTAAAAAACTGATATAACAAAAAAACTAATCGTTTATAAACTTGTATATAGCTTTGTATTATTTTCTTTTTTGTTTCCCATTCTTTTTATAAACTTTCCTTCCATTTTTCTCACATGATGCATAAACCATCGATTTTCGATTATTTACAAACCATCTACCTTCAAGTTAAAAAAAAATTTTCTTGAAGAAACTGAAAAGCTCACACAAAGCATGAATCTCACCAAATTTTCGCTCTTTTTTTGACCTTTGGGATCGTCCTTTATCATTTTTGATGTAGAACAGATTACCTTTGTTCTACAACAAATCACTACGCCCTTTTAATTGAATTTAGAGCTCTTATCATAAACAACGTTATACAAAGATGAATTCTAAACGTCGAATGGATCATTCCGATGACGAAGGACCTCATCATTCTCGTGATAAATTCACAAGCGAACGTAGAAACAGCGTTGATCGCAGAGATATTCGTGACCGTGACCTTCGTGAAAGAGACCGTGAAAGAGATCGTGATGTTCGTGACCTCCAGTAATTATGTAGATAGACGCAAAAGAGATAGTAATTCTTCTCCTGAAGATCGAAGTAGCGGTAACGTATATATAAGACTTTTTTTTTTAAAAAAAAAAAAAAAGTTATAGTTAACTCACCAACAACGTTTATTTTTTCCTATTTAGATCGCCGCTCAAAAAGAAGGCGTTCGATTTCCCCCGACCCAAGAAGACAACCGTCTGACGGGGGTGATCATTATATTCCCAATTACGATAAGGATGGATATGCACCTGCTCCTAGGTATGTTGGAAGGCCAGGAGACATTCGTTTCCCGCCACCCGGATTTCCAGTAATGCCAATCGGTAAGTGTTTTTCAGTTTTCGGATTCAGTGTTGGACCAAATCCTCAGATTTTGCCTCCTGGTGCGCCTATGATGCCAATGGATTGGTCAGGTCCAAGGTAATATAATATAGTGACGAATTAGTTGTTTTTAATTTAAATATGATTTTTTTTATTTACAATATTTGTATAGGCAAGAAACACCAAAGGACCCAGATCAATTGGATTTTTTGGTAACATTCAAATATTATTCTGAATTTATGCAGCATTCAAATCCAAAAAATCGTCTTTCCGATGAAGATTTGCATAAAAAATATAATGAATATAAGGAAGCTTTTGCTCTTAAGCAATTAAAAACTTTCTTTGAATCACATAAAAAGGAAGAATGGTTCCTTGAAAAATATCATCCAAAATATATATTAGAGAGAGCTATTGTGACAAAAGAACTGAAGAAAGATTTATATAAACAATTTATTTCAGATTTGAAAGAAGGTCTACTTGATAAAATTAACAATGACACATCTGAGGATGGTGCCAAGCAAGAGGGTTTGTCAAATCTTTTTTTTTGTTTTTTTGTTAAAAAAAAAGGTGATTCTTTCCATTATTATTAATTATTATAATATTGATAGATGGCACGAAAATTGATACTAAAGATCCAGACGAAGATTCAAACAGGCTTTTCATAAAGAGCGTTTCACCAAATATTTCAAGACAGTACGGACTATACAATACTTTTTATATAAAAGATGTGTAAGACAATTGAAGGTTTTCAGTATCTCGCATTATCTGAACCTAATCCTCAGAAAAAGTTTCATCGTTTGGGTTGGATCGTTTTTAAAGAAGGAACCGATATGGATAGTGCGTATGATAAATTAAATGAACAAAAGGTATGCTTAATACATATACGATTATTAACTCAATAGATCGACGAATTTGTTTTTTATCTTGCTCGTCATAAGAATCAAACCGGTCCTGTTCGCAATAGAATTACTCCTGATGTTGCTTGTAGCATTGAACGATTGAAAAAAGATTTGAGTCAAATTCAGAAACTTTGTGATAAATTAGATAATGATATTGATAATGGATTTGAAGGAAGCACAGAAATCAGAACAAGGATTGCTCAAATTGATAATGGACATGATCTTGACGAAACAGATAATGTAAGTTTTTTTTTATTTTTTTATTGAGACATAAATTGTTTTTTTAACATGAAAATTTTATTCAAATTTAGGTTAAGAAAGAATTGGATTTTCACATTGAATATTTGCGTCGCACACATATGTTCTGTTATTATTGTGGCAGTGAATCTGATTCTGTTGAAGAACTTGCAAGAAAATGTCCTGGTCGTCACCTTAGAGGTGTACTAGGCGGTGAAGGCAAGACTTCTGTTAACAAAAACAAAGAAAAGCAGGTTAATTGTAAGTTATTAATTTTTTATATCAGTTAACAAACATTATCCTACAACTAAGATTTTCTCCTTCGCATTTTTTCAAAAAAGCTACTCAATGGTTAAAGACTTTAGACCATAAAATAGCCTATAAAACCGAGCCCTGGAAATTTGAGAATGAAATTGAGAAACATGGAGGAATTAGCCTCCAAAAGTATGTTTAAAATTTTTATAAATGATATTTATGCAGAGCATATACAGTTACATTAATATTTTTTTTTATCATCATTAAGAGTTTTAGATAAATTTTATCAAGAACATGTCGTCGAAGTAGATCCTCAACGCAAGTTTAAATGTAAACTTTGCGGCAAATTATTCAAAGGAGCCGATTTTGTTAGGAAGCATATTGATTATAAACATCATGATACTGTTGAAACCACTTCGAATGATGTGAGTCTTTTCATTTAATTCGTCATCTACATCAAATCTATCAAAAGTACTAAAAATAGACAAAATTCTTTAATAACTATGTACTTGATCCGAATCATCTACTTCCAACCACGCCACCTAATCCGACAGCAGCATTGAATGTTCCTCCAAATGTAACTCCTATTCCAACAAATCCGTTCTCAGTTATGACCAACGCTCCACCTCCACCATTTATGGGATTTAACTTTCCGATTGTTGGTGCCGCCGCTGGAACACCTCATGATCAGATCCCAAGAATTGGTTTTGATGCAAGAGAAGACGGGCGTGAGCGAGGACAAAAAAATAGTCGAAAGCAATTATCTCGAACACGACCAAAGTAAATAATAATTTTAGTGTAAAGTTTATGATTTTTATTATCATAAGAAATTTATTGATTTATTTATTCTTTTCAGTGAAAGTTCCGATCCACGTCAAGTAAAATCCTACGTTGATTTGGATGCTCCTGCCGAAGGTGACATTGAAATTAAGTATTAAATAGAATTCGACTGATTTAATGAACTTTTTCGGTATTGATGAGTTATATTTGTTAGAATATTTGACATTCATCGTCAAAATTTCATAGAATTATTTTACTTTTTTTT
>NQWY01017239.1:0-10834 GCA_019425655.1 Rhizophagus prolifer
GGAATACGATAAAATTTCATTATTTTACCTAGTTTCCTTTTTGATTTAGCCTGGACATTAAAAATCTTAATTGTTAATTGTTGAAATTTTTGATTTTTGAAATTATTGAAATTTTTTACAATAATTTCTTATCATTTCTAATGATTTCATCTTTTTATTTAAATGACTTAATACAACGTATTGCCGGAACTTTTATTAATATTTCCTCTTAACTCCCACTTTTTTTCCAAAAAAACTGAGAGTGAAGGATCAATTCCTAAATGGACTATATTAAAATTTCTTTTTTCAAGTACAAATTCCTAACGAATATATAAATAATAATTTAATAAGTACTAAAATACCAAAATATGATCAAGAAAAAAACCTTATTACTTACTACCTTCAAGCGCCCACGAGAATAGTTGGAAATTTTATCTTGAAATTATATCTATTCTTTGTCCGGGCGACAACCCGAATACGAGTATTTTCCGCTTTTCTAGATGATAGAGGGATACTCCTTCATGGGAAATGTTGACAAACTTTAAAGGATTCTTTAATTCACCCACATCGATTTTTGATTTTCCTATTACGAATCTACAATCATAAATTAAATAAATTAATGCTGATATTACTGATGAATGATTGTAAAAGACAGAATACAAACCTAATAATCAATAAATCGCCATCATTAGCGTCGTGCAGAAAATGTACAGCGCGAGCATGACTTGCCCTCTTCCAAATTACCAAGATTCATGAAGATCGGTTTACCGATTACATTAAGAAGGACTGGATCACCTATTATATCAAGTTATAATGTAAAATTTTGTTAAATATTTATAATAGAGAACAATTTCACTTTATCTAAATAATCGGTCACCTTAGGCGCGAAAGAGTCACATAGGTCCTTTTCCTACAAAAACTAAGTGGTAAAGTATCCATTCTAGTATTCGATAATAAAGGCGGATATTCCTCCTAAATAATAATATAAAAGTGTCATTATCAAGTAGAATAGAGAATGAATAAAAATTAGAAATAAATAAATACCGAATATTCAATAGAAGAAATCATATTTATCTGAGGTTAAATCTTTAGCTTTCTTAGTCTCATGACTTCTAATTTTTTACTTTTTGATTCACTTCAATTTGTCGAAGGTTGCAATGCTTGAATATCCAAACTTTTTTCTGGAACTTTAATATACATCATTATTAATATCTTGGATGACATTTTATTTCTAAAGATATAAATAAATTTTAGACGTACATAGTATTTGTATACATCCGTTCAACGTCTTTCAGGTTTGTAAGAAAAGCTGAAGGTTCCTGTGTGAAGTTAATTGAAAGACATGATCATAATATATTAAAAATAAGATCATCTTAGGATTATATTTAATCATTTTCTGTTTTTATATATACGATTAGCTTACTTGACTTATTTGTTAAAGGAAATATTAAATATATTATCAAACCTGGTAAGTCGGAAGCTGGTGGTTCAAAAGCAAAATAATCAAATTATAAATTTGGATCCGTCATTCGTATCCAATTTTTAGAAAAAGAGCTATAATCATTCCACAGAATATGATCCACTCCCACTTTCTTTCGACCTTTGCCTGGTTGGAGGTCGTCGTTTTATTTTAAAATGACAGAACACATTCTCGTCAAGGGCTTCCAATTTATAAGCCATATATTCTAATATAATAATAATTTACTAAGAATACAAATTAATATAAATAGTAGAATTTAAAATAAGTTAACCTGGAAATTAACGTTTCCTAAATTAATAAACGTAATTTCACTTGGTCGTTCCATGTCAAGGCAGACTAAAATACGACAATGTCGTGATATATACAATTATTTATAAGCCGTTTCTATCTGGACTATATTTCCAATAATAGTGGTTGCAATTGTGGTAGGTATAGCGATGGTAGTGGCTGCAGTTGCAGTTGCAGTTGTTGGTTGGTATAGTGGTGGTAGTATTTGTAGTTATTTCTGGTATAATGGCGGAAGTGATTGCAGTTTCTGTTGTGGTCGTGGTGGTATAGAGGCGGTAGTAGTAGTTGTAATTGTTGTGATTGTAGTTAGTATAGCAGCGGTGGTAATTGTAAGATGTTGATCTTGCGATTGGATCCTTAATTGCTCAAACACTTTTCTATTTAATTGAATTTCATTAGAATATTGAGGTTTTTAATCCAGCAAAGTTCAGGGCAACTGTAAAGAGACAATGAATATCTTACCGAACGCAAATAAAGGATTTTCTTTCCTCAATCTTTACCTTATTTCCAATTTTATACCTTTAATTAATTAATTGCCTATCATATGATCTGTCCTGGTAAGGTCTTGAACTCTTGAACTTGAATGGTATCATCATTATTAACAAGTATAGCGGTGGAAAAATGTTGGTCTTGCTGGTCTTGCGATTGGATCCTCAATTGTCAAACATTATTCATCGAGGTTTTAATCCCATTTCCCATTTGAATATCCTTAATTAATTGTCTATCATATGATCTGTCCTGGTAAGGCTTTGAACTCTTGAACTTGGATGGTATCATCATCATTAACAATTGCTAGGCAGCGGAAAGATGCTGGTCTTGCGATTGGATCCTCAATTGTCAATCATCTTTTCATTAATCGTAATAAATTAATTGAATTTCATTTGAACATTGAGGTTTTAATCCCATTTCCCATTTTTTATATTCTTAATTAATCTATCATGTGATCTGTCCTGGTAAGGTCTTGAACTCTTGAACTTGGATGGTATCATCATCATCAACAAGTATAGCGCGGCGCAAAGATATTAGTCTTGCGATTGGATCCTCAATTGTCAAACATCTTTCCATTAATCGTAAATAAACTAATTGTTTCATTTGACATTGAGGTTTTAATCCCATTTCCCATGTATATTATATCTTTAATAATTGTCTATCATGTGATCTGTCCTGGTAAGGTCTTGAACTCTTGAACTTGGATGGTATCACCATCATTGACAATTGCTAGTTGCTGTTGTTATAGTTGCTATGGTTGGTAGGTAAAAGTGGCGGTAGTGGTTGGTGTGGTGGTAGCGGTTGTAGTTGCTGCTATGGCGGCGGAAAGATGCTGGTCTTGCGATTTGTCAAACATCTTTTCATTAATCGTAATAAATTAATTGAATTTCATAGGTTTAATCCCATTTCCCATTTTTATATTCTTAATTAATTGTCTATCATGTGATATGTCCTGGTAAGGTCTTGAACTCTTGAACTTGAATGGTATCATCATCATCAACAAGGCGGCGGAAAGATGTTGGTCTTGCGATTGGATCCCCAATTGTCAAACATCTTTCCATTAATCGTAAATAAACTAATTGTTTCATGAGGTTTTAATCCCATTTCCCATGTTTATATCTTTATTAATTGTCTATCATGTGATCTGTCCTGGTAAGGTCTTGAACCCTTGAACTTGGATGGTATCATCATCATTAACAATTGCTAGTGCTACTGTATAGCGGCGGAAAGATGATGGTCTTGCGATTGAATCCTCAATTGTCAAACATCTTTCCATTAATCGTAAATAAACTACAGTAATTGAGTTGAGATTTTGATCCTATTTTCCCACTTTATATATCCTTAATTAATTGTCTATCGTGTGATCTGTCCTGGTAGAGTATTGAACTCTTGAACTTGGACGGTAACATCATCATTAACAAGTATAGCGGCGGAAAGATGATGGTCTTGCGATTGGATCCTCAATTGTCAAACATCTTTCTATTAATCGTAAATAAACTACAGTAATTGAGTTGAGGTTTTAATCCCATTTTCCCATTTATATATCCTTAATTAATTGTCTATCGTGTGATCTGTCCTGGTAGAGTAATGAACTCTTGAACTTGGATGGTAACATCATCATTAACAATTGCCAGTTGCTGTTGTTGTAGTTGCTGTTGTTATAGTGCTATGGTCGGTAGGTAAAGTGGCGGTAGTGGTTGTTGGTATAGTGGTGTGGTACGGTAGTGGTTGTAGTTGATGCTGTGGTTGTGGTTGGTATAGCGGCGGAAAGATAACGGTCTTGCGATTGGATCAATTGTCAAACATCTTTCCATTAATCGTAAATAAACTAATTGAATTTCATTTGAACATTGAGGTTTTAATCCCATTTCCCAATTTTTATACCTTTAATTAATTGTCTATCATGTGATCTGCCCTGGTAAGGTTGAACTTGGATGGTATGATCATCATCATTAACAATTGCTAGTGCTATTGTTGTAATTGCTGTTGTTGTAGTCGCTGTTAGTATAATGACGGTAGTATTTGCAGTTGCAGTTGTAGTTGTTGCATGTGTAGACGTGTAGTACGGGAAGTGGTTGTAGTTGCTGTTGCAGTTGTAGTTGTTGCAGGTGTAGACGTGTAGTACGAGAGGTGGTTGTAGTTGCTGTTGCAGTTGTGGTCGGTAAAGTGGTAGTAGTAATAGTTGTAGTTGCTATTGACAATATTATAACATATGCATTTATTAATGCATGGTAAAGAGCCGTAAACGCGTTTCCATTCTTGCAAAGATAAATGATGATTACATTTTCTTTTCGAGTTCTATTGACTGGTTAATATCTTCAGGTTCTATTAGTAGTACTTCGTCACTACTTTTATCTTTTGTAGCGAGTCATCTATCTTGATTTACTTGAATTCTTTGACAGTAAGCTGTTAATTATGTCTTTGATCATTTCTGCTCTTGTTAAATTCTGTCCAATCAGAGCTTTTTCTGAGTTTTGCAACGTGTAAACACTTTTAACAATTAGATTCCACCATGATTTTGATTTGACGATCATTAATTCAGGATGAATCACCTATGGCCGCCAACACATACATTTTGTAATTATATTACGTAATAACGTAGCTTCCTTTTACCAAAAGGAGTAATTTCGGATTCCTTTGAATTAACGAGATTGATCTTGCGATTTATGCTTAAAATTAAAATAAAAAAGTCTTATATTAATGTATATACATAATACAATATAAATTTTTAAGGCGGATACGTGAAAATTGTTTCATCTAGTAGCTTGGTGATTTAGCATAAGCTAAATCGGGAGAAGCTTGAGGACAGTAATAGTCCGGTGATGACACACCCTCAAATAATAAATAAAGCTAAGATGAAAATTTTCAATACCACTGAAGACAACTACTGTACCTACTTACAGAGTGAAATCAATTATAAAGTAAAATTCTTCACATTAACTTATTTTGTTGCGGGATTAAAAGTAAGATCCTGTGACGCAATCGCGAACTCTTAATTCTTTTCAATTGAATTCTATATTTGAACAAACAAAATTTATTAAATTATTTTCACATTAATCATAGAAAATACGAGTGAAAAAATATCTAATAATATATATACTTTCCAAATGACTCTTGTGAACGATTAAAACACGTTCATGATTTTAGATCTGGATAGAATATTTTTTTTTTTTTGCACGTATTATATCGCGCATCAAAAATCATGTGATTGAGCGCCCTTGTGTTTTTGCGGAGAATGGACATACAGTTTTTGCTTCTGACTAATCATTCAGGTATCGGAAACTTGGTTTGAACTTAAAGTGCCCATTAGATTTTGGTAATGTTCAGATATCACCCTAATTAGTTGTATCTACTGATGAAAGATCCCGCAAGTTTTGGGCAATAATCTGGACACTGATTAGATATTACTTTAATTAATTGTTTAAACAAGATGTTACGAGGACCGTGATCCGAATTATCCAGATCAATCTTGTCTGTCATTGCTACCCCTACAGGATACTTCTACCAACGTGGAAACTATAGCTGTGAATTAGAGTTCATACTTATACTTTATTACCACCGAAAAATAAATATTGAAATTCAACGAACAATCAAATTACATTTAATTAACATATAAATATTTACCTCCAACACCTCTTTATTCTGAAAGTGTCAACAAGACACGCGTATACTACATTATTTTATTATATATGCTAATATCCCACGAGAATCTTGTGCTAAAAAATAAAAATTAGACATTTAACATAGTTAAATTTTAGTTCGAAGAAAAAAAAAAAAGTTAAAAAACGACATACCTGTGCCAAACTTTATAGGTCGGTAGGTCGTTGAATAATTAAGTAGTTGTTACAACATTATCTTCTAGGAGTGGTGTATCGATATCAAGACACCTCTTTTAATAGAAATTAGCGCTTGTGGTCCCTTCAATATAATTATTAATAATAAAAATTGTCCTTACTGCAGTGAGCTCCTTGATTTTGTTATCATTTAGTTGTACAACATGAATTTAACTATTAAAGCATATCATCAAACACATGAAAAATTGCCTCGCAAAACATTATCTTAACCTTATTTAGAGCTTATGACGCACAGATAGTCCATATTTATAATGGTATTTCTTAAATTTCTCCCTCGAAGATTTTCTCTAACCTTTCTCTTTTTTATGATTGATACAGTAACCTCTTAAATTATAGTTTATTTACTATCCCTTTTTTGACGAAAGAAATTGAACCTGAGCGTCAATCTTGTCAACTTAAAAATAGCCAAGATCAATCATTGAAGAAGACACTAAGAAAAAAGAAGACATTAATCAATAATCCTTTATTCAGCATTATGTATGGATACATATCATCAGATATAATATAACCTCATACCAGCTTTTCTGCTATTATTTTGACCGTCAAAGAAATACTTGAACGAAGAAAGAAAAAACATGCCACAATATGTCAAACTTTGAGAATGCTTAACTCAACAATGCATACATTCATAAAGAAATATCATTATATCAAAGGCGACATAGAAAACATGAAACGATAAAGAACTACTGCTATTTTTCATGGTATTAAAATTTTTTTGGATTTCTCTCATCTTTTTTAAAACATATATACTGACCACCAAATTATTTTGTACTTCATGATTCCTATTTGCATTACCCTTGATTTCACCAACTCCAGTTTCAAACAGATTTTACGTCACCGATGGGAGTAAAGGTCTTTAACCTTTGATGGATCAGCAGCTGCTGTTGCCATAGTCGCTACAATAGTACGAAAAGGATGAAAGTTAAAAAAAAGTATAAAAGGAATTAAAATTAAAAGAATAAGAATGAGATATCAAAGTCTAAACGAGTAAATCCATGGACCATTGTGTAAGAAATTGGAATTTGTCCATCTGATCCACGCTAAATTATCAGGTGACGAGGAATGATTATAGTGAGTACATATATTTATATATATGACTTTAAAATTAATAGGTTTCCGAAAATTGATGGAGTGGGGATACACGGGCAACCTCGATAAACTGGATCTTCGATAAATAAACCGGGGGTATATATCGGGGTTGGGTTGAGAACGAATCAATATGCGGATTTTCTGATATAATCGGATTTTCGGATGAGTCAGACTGTTTGTTTGCTCTGTGCGTCATGAAAAAACCAACAGTCACCTTCACATCCAACAAGGTGATATAAACATACACGCGGGCTTATGAACGTGATTGGCTTTTTAGTATGAACACCTCACGAGAGCATTTCATAGTATTTCTAGTTAAGTTTTTTTTTGGTTTTAGGTGATCGTTATTAGTCTGGTTTCGTAGTTAAGAATTAACTAGGCATTTATGTCATATATTTATAATCTTTTTCAGTATTACATTAGTTGACATTATTAGTTTACCTATAATTATGTAATTTTCAAATGAATTTGAACTTTTTAAATTTAATAAAGTTTATTACTCATTTGTCAAAAAGAAAAAAATAACTAGATTTCGCTAATTAAATAATTACACGCAAATGGAAACGCGTAATATTATGGAATCCGATAAAACAAATTAATTTATAATTTACTTATGATCGTGAGCTCGGCTTTCAATTTATAAAAACTATTACATAGAAATAAAAAATGAAATGAAAACTTCGAAGATTACGAATTATTCGTGTCTGAAAGTCCTGATTTTTAAAAACAAGAGTCACATTCAAAGTTAATCAGATTGTATGATTGCGCACTTTAGGGATGATATCAGCATCGAATCAGAATCGATTCTAAATTTAGTCTTGTCTCCAACAAATCAGCTCAAATTAAAATTAATAGATCGAATTTGCCTAATAATAGTTGATCAAACTTCACTATAAATGTAATTTTGAGCTATTTTTAATTTGCCTTAAGGAATTTCTTATTCTTATCAGTGTAATTTCTTTTTATAGGTTCGAAAATTTAATTAATACAAAAAAATTTAATAAAAGGAACCGAGCGGGAACCGATCCCAAGATATAAGTTGGTCGTTCAGTTACTTTTCTAAAACACGTGCATGTACTGATCGTTACCCCTGTCGTATCGCAACACGATTCTAAATAACTGACGTTAAAAAGGGATCGCAAAATTTTCTTTATGTTATAATTTGTCATTAAAATATTAATGGTAATTATGTTTAGATAAATTTAATTTATTCATTCATTTATCAAAATTATATTTCAATATCGAATCCTTTTTTAGCCGATACTGATCGCATTCAAATTTTGTACGTTAATTAAATATTGATTGTAATATTATTACATTTTTTGTTTTTTATGACAACGGAAAGAATTTTAGTACGGAACATTTCGTGCAACATCAATTTTACGATTAATTGATTTCTCTAAACTCATCGAATATACTGGCAAGACGGGAGTAAAGGTTTTCGCGATGAAAACCCTATTCTAAGGCTAAATATAATTCTTGTGAACTGGTAAGCATCTCTCAGCATAATTTGTGAAAATGTACTGCATGATCATTGGATCGATAACGATGTTAATCTCAGAAATTTTTTGATAAAATTTGTTTATTAGTAAGATGATTGGTTAACGTTGATTTTGTGAAAAGAATCTTGATTATTTTTTTTAAAAATTTTATACTCTAATTTTCTTAATTTTGAAACGAAGTTCTGGTTGGTAAAGAATGATTAGCCAAGCATGACAAAAAAATTACTCATTTTAGAAGGATCAAGGAATATACGACGTGTTTTAATACTTGTCATTTTACAAAATAAATATGATATCCAGTATATAAATATGAAAAATTTTATTGTTAAAATATTTTGTTACATTATTTAATATAATAATACTAATTTATACGCGTGACGTATCAAAATGTTCAATTGTGTTCAATCGTTAAATTTAAGAAAAAAAATAATCTTAAAAACATAATATTAGAAATAATATATAAAATAGAAAAATAATCATTTTAAAAATAAATATAAAATTTTCTCAAAACTTAAAATTAATTATATAGAACTTAATTTTCTACTATAATAAATTGCTTTATTATTTAAGTAAGTATATTGATCTCTGCTATCGCCGGTATCATTGAACTCCGCGGTATCGAAGTCCATCGATATTTCCGTCGGATCAGGATTATCACAAATGGCAACGATCCATTTTTCCATCAAGGAATATAATTCGTTCGTAGTAGGTCTTTCGGATGGATCTGCGCTCAAACATTTATTCATTAATTCAACAAAAATAGTTGGAGTATTCTTAGCAGGTTGTGGTCTTAATCCAAAAAGGATATCATCGATTAATTTATAATCGTGAGCCCTATGATTATAAGGAGGAACTCCGACTGATAACACCCACATTATCATACCAAAACTATAAACGTCAGAAGCTTGAGTTGGCTCGCATCCTTTAAAAATTTCTGGAGCAACAAATGGCACAACCCCATAAATTTCTTTTGAATGTGTATTAAATGGACCATGTAAACCTGTGTCAGTGATTCTCGCATCTAACAAGGTTCCATCTAGTTCAACTAAGATATTGCCTCCATGCAAGTTTCCGTGAACGAGTCCTAACTCGTGAATTTTATATATGCCTGACGTTACTGACCACAAGAGATCGAGAATTTCCCTCCAACCAAAATATTCATCATAATTCTCTAAGAAGGAATATATATCACCTTTGTTATATTCTCTGAAAACAATCATTATATGTGATGTAGTATCTCTGGTTATACCGAAACAATCCGCAAGTGAAATTTAAAAGCTAATAAGTTAATAGCAAAAATTAAAACACCTACTTGATTAATAAAATGATCACTGAGATCGGTTGAATTTTCTAATCGTTTAAGTATGACATTAGTTGGTCCACTACGGATCCATGTCTCAGCACTTTTATCCCATTTCCAGCGTGGACCTTCCAACCATATAGCTGAGTATATTTTAGAAAAGGAACCATTTTTTCCAGTATAATTTATTAATTCAAAACTTGAAAAATCGATCCACTCAAGGTAATCCATGTAATCCGTAGCGGTTTGTTGTGTATTCTTGATCAGATTATCTATTCTGGGATCCCCGCTAGACCAATATCTAAATTTTTCAACTAAAAATGCAACATCACAATCTACGCACCACGAAACGGTAGTTCTTTGTTTGCCACAGTCTGGACATGTTCCATAAATTTCAGATAAGTCAAAGTCCAATATATCTGACATTTGTGAATAGCGTTTAAAAAAAAGATGTGTGTTAAAAAAAATATAAAATGTTTATTAATTTTTTTTTATTTCGAAATAATGTTCAAACGAACCAATATGTCGAGGGATTAAATATTTATTTGAATTATATATGAATTAATTAAGAGATATTAAATAAGATTCTGAGTTAATTATTAGCCTTATTTTATTAAAATGTGTATAATGAATATATTAAAAAAGGATATAAAAAGTGTTTCAAATAATATAGTAGTTTTTCCTTTAATTGCTGACTTTATTGTAACTAATTTGGATTTTTTATGTGATACATGAGATTTATTTGCTTTTGTCTTATTGAAATTACGATATTTCATTAATTGACCAGTGACATTCTGTCGATCTGTGCGATGATGACAACAAAAAGATTTTATTGAAAAATTTCAAAATTTCG
>NQWY01017441.1:0-13619 GCA_019425655.1 Rhizophagus prolifer
TTTTGTAGGTAACGACATCTTTGGAGGGAATTTTCAGAAAAATTTTTGGGAAGGCTTCGCTATTACCTATAAGGAACGTACTAAATATCCCTTTTTATTTTTGTAAGTAACGGCTTCTCGGGAGAAGACGTCCGTTATTTCTTTTGGGAGGAGTTCGATATTTACTTATAAGAAACGTCTGATGTTTTTTTTTTTAATCCTTGTAGGTTTCGTATTTCGGACTTAAGTTATTTTTTTTTGTGGAATTTTTGGAATTGACTTTAAGAAACGCGTTAACATTTCTTTTTAATTTTTATAGCGGGTAGGTTATTTTTTTTTTAATTGTAGATTCTGTCCAGATTTCTTTAGACGTGGATAATGTTTCTTTGGGTAGAGTTTCAGAATTGATTTTAGAAAATGCACTAACGTTTTCGACTTCTATAGAACACTGGTAAATTGAATGGGTTTCAGAATGGACTTTAGGAAACGTACTGATGTTTCCTTTTCTTTGATTTCTGTAAGTTCCAGGCTTCAATTCATTGACGATATGTGTGTAAGCTTCGATATTTCGAACCCACTGTTTTCCTACTTTAGTAAATGTCTTACTAATGTGGTTCCGGACTTTGTTTCTTGGATGACGGGTTTTACTGTGTTTATTTTGAACTTTTGAAACTCCTTTTTTTAGAAAGTATTTCGCTAACATTTCTTTTCTTCTTTTTGTAGGTTCTGGTTTTTTTCTTGATTGAGTAAATACCAAATACCAAAGCAGGACACCTGAATAAATAACCGGCGATCTGATACCAGGCTGACCATTAAGGCTACTACCCAACCAAGGACAAGAATGACTCTATAAAGAAAGTTTTATCATGAACAAATCAATTAATGAAAAGCAACACGCCTTTTATTTGGACAGCAAAACTAAACGGGTAAGTTTCAATATTTTCGAAACTTTTCCTTTCTTTTTTACTAACGTATATTTTCTTTCGTTCTTTTGTAGATTCATGAAATTTAATTTATTTAGGAAAAAGATTAACCGGATTTACTGTAAATTCTAACATTTTTCTTTTTCTTCGTAAATATTTTATTAACGTTTTTTTCTTTAATTTTTATAGAATCTGGGCGAAATTCTTGAATGATGCCATAAAAAGGTGTAGAGGTTCGATACTTTGAAATTTTTATCCTTTTTTTTAGGAAACGTTTTGCTAACGTTTCTCTCCTTTTTTGTAAGATTCAAAATTTTTGTTATTGAATTATTAACCAATTCTTCAAATGATATTGGCATGGAAGCTTTGATATAGAGTATTTGTTGTTAATGGTTTGGATCATCTGTTCCAGTTGGTTCGATTCCAACAAACAACTATTCAAAATTTCAATACTTCCCTAATATATAATAATATGTACTGTATATAGAAATTATTGAGATATCGTTATGACATCGAAATATTAGGATGTATATCATATGGATATCAGATAACTAATATTCTAATTTAGGTATATGATCAGAAATCCGATTTTCCGATGTTGTCCAGAAGTGAAATTTTGACGGAAAATCTTTAAATTCTATTATCATTTTTGTATAATTCTTATGTGTATTTTTGTGTTTTATCTTTCATAATAATGCTTCATTTAATTTTTTATATTTTAAAGTAACGTACTCAGTAAAATTCACTAATGATATCAGGCATGGTTATTAATAAACTTAATATACTGAAAGTCAATTATATAGAATTTTCAATAAATATTACGTGTTAAAATATTAATGCAGCTAAATTTTAATAAATCACAGAATTTTTCATCTTATTTTTAGGTGAAAAAGATTAGTATATTTTTTTATTAAAAATAATTATATCACTAATAATTTCGGCTGAAATTAAGATTTTTATACTCTGGCCAAAAAGTAGGATTATTGAAGCTATTTCAATATACGTGATAAGAAAATCCGGTTTATCAAATATCTAGTTAGTAGTTACCGAATTTCACTATGTGTTTATTGTGTACAATTGCCTAAAAAAAAATTATACTTTTTCAAATTTTAATATAGTACGGGCTGGCAGAAATTATACAGATTTTATTTAACTTGTTATACGCTAATTTAATTAATCCTATCCGGATTCCAGTTTCTATCCGGGTATGTCCGATCCGGATAAAATCAGGTATTATTTGGATAACGGCTGATTATTAGATACGAAAATAAGATTGTCCTAGAAAATCATTTTGATTATTATGATGCATTATGATCATCCCACGTATGCATTATACAGATCAGCTCATATCATTTTCATTGGCTATAATCAAAATCATATTATTCACGAGATATTGTATAAAACCATGTACAAAAAAAACTTCACATTGTTAAAGAATTAAAATTTAAAAAAAAAAAAATGCCTTTTACTAAAACTCGTTCTCGAAAAAAGAATTTAAATAATGATGTTCAATATGGTTTATGTCCTGAATGTGATAAACCAAATACGGGTGAGGATTGGTGTAAGGAATGTTATTCCAAAAAGTTTCAACAAAATTTTAATAATTGGACCAGTGGGAATAAAGATATTGATAAGTTCATTCAAGAATCACAATTAAATGCTAGAAATAGATTTGAATTACTTGAATGGATTCCTTACAATCGATTAAGTCAAATTGACTATTTAACCGATGGTGAATTTAGCACAGTTTATAAAGCAATTTGGTTAGATGGATGGATAATGCTCTGGGATTATGAAAAACAAGATTGGAAGCGTGTTGTTGATAAAGAAACAAATGTGGCGATTAAAAGTTCAGAAAGTTCACCAGATAATCACGAAGATTTACTAGATGAGGTATGTAACCATATTCTTTAAATCATTAATGTTAATTTATTATGTAAATCACTCTGTTTATTTATGTACATTTATTTTAAAATACAGTGTCAATTACATTTACAATGTCAGCGTGAAGCATTGTCAAATTGCACATCCGTTATTCCGCTACTTGGAATAACACAGGATCCAAAGTTAAATTATATGATTATAATGCCTAATGCAACTTTGGGTAATTTAAGAGATAATTTATCGGCAAAAAAAGAAAATCCAAATGATATTTGTTATAATTTATGGGATATTTCAAAACAAATTGAAGCTATTCATAAATTAAACCTAGTACATGGCAATTTTCATAGTGGAAATATACTCTGTGCAGCTCATGATTCAATAATGATTTGTGATTTTGGATTATGTAGGCCAGATAATCAACCTAATACTGAATATTATATATCATATGGAGCATTCCCTTATTTTGCGCCGGAAGTATTAGATGACGAATCATATACAAAAGCAGCTGATATATATAGTTTTGGAATTCTAATGTGGGAGATGATATCTGGAGTTTCAGCAATTGATAAAATTTCTGATTTTATGAAATTTATGCAAGATATCTCTAATAATGTTAATCCAAAGATTATAGAAGTAGCAATGCCTGAATATGTTGAATTAATGAAAAGATGTTGGGATGTTGATCCTAAAGAAAGACCATCTGCTAATGAATTAAGTAATCTTTTTTATAAATGGAATAAAAAATATCCAATAGAAAAAAATGATGAAAAGAAAATACCCGTTTATGGCTAGCTTATATAGTTAGGTATTGGTAAGATGGTTTAAGTTGTCACATTTCTTCATGTTTCATTTTATTAAGTAATTTAGATCATTAGATGTCCAGAGTAGAAATCTAAATCATGTTATATTAATTATTATTTATAGGTATCGATGATGCATCAAAAATTAAACCTCATCCAAAATCTTCTCGTACTAGAAAAGATACTGGTCATATCAAGTTAGATCAAAAAATAAGTATGTACTGTAAGTTGTATGAAAGATGGCTTTTTCATCACCGCATTACTTTAAATAACGTTTTTTCAATTATATAATTAGATTTATTAAATCGTAAACCCGTAACTAAGTTCAACAGGTTAATAAAAAGTTTAGGTATGCTGTAAATTATGTGTAAGGTTACTTTTTTGTCACAAGTTTTTTTAATAACTTATATTTTCAATTAAATAATTAGATGACTTAGATATTCTACAAGCCCCGCGTCCATTATTCAAGTTATGTGGAAGATTAGGTATGTGATGAAATTTGTTTGCAAGGTTACTTTTTCATCACTACTCTAAATAACTTATTTTTTTTTTCAATTATATAATTAGGTAAATCAAATCTTAAACGACTTGCGCATCCACCAAAGCAGTTCAGCAGGCGACCCGATATCGAAGGAAAACTTTCCAATACCAGAAAACACTTATAGCGATAAAGATAGGATTATAAGGATAAATAAAGTTGAACAAACATAATTATTTTCCACTCCCATTTCTGTGAAGATTATTTCGTTCTATTTCGTATCATTAGTATTTAGGAAATTTTACCCGACTTATTTAATATGTTAACTAGGCACGGCGGAGAATAAAATTTAGCATTCAACTTTAAACAATTGTAACAGATTAATTTTCGTAACTTTTTCTTACTAGCCAAGATTTTCACCAGCAAACTTATAAATAAGCATAGTATGTAGCTAAGTGGTGCAAGCTATGCATATGAATTAAAACAATAGTAAAAGCAAACATGCATAATTAGAAAATAACTAGAAACGCTAAATAAACCGTTTATTAATCATGGTTAACAGAGGAGAATCTCAAGGTGAAAGACTTAATTAACTATTATACATTTATAATGTATAGCAGAGTAGCACATAAATTCCAGTACAAACTACAATATCTTTATACTGATCAAAGAAAATAAAATTAAAATTGGAAGAAAAGAATATTCAAATGTTAATGTTACATCATGTAACGAAAGAATATATCAAAAAGGAACAATGAAAATAAACTTTTCTATGTGATAGGGGAATTAAAAGTATTAAAAAGTGAGAAGAATTAATATGAGAAGAAAAAGGAAAATGGAATACTATAGTATTATCGAAGAATTCGGATAGTTGCGTTATACATCAGCGTGTAGATATTGTTCAAGTAACATGTCGAAGATCGTGCATAAGTTCATCTAAGAATTTTAAAAGACTGAAATTGCGTAATGAATTTTAATATTTTATCCATGAAATAAGATATTAATTCCCAGAGGACGTAGTTGTATATTAGCAAGGTGACCGGATGCGATAAAGATGACTTAAATTATTTTTAAATCAAACATTTTGTTTCGATTAAAATATTCGATGTAAAGAGAGCGATATCATAAATTTATTAATTTTCTTCCAAATAAAGTTTAAATGAAATAAAATCTATACATCATATCTTTATTTATTGATTTTATAATATTCCAGTTAAATTTTAGTCTGGTCACGTGTCATTTGGGTCATTTCAATATTAAAATTACACCATAATTCTGGCCAAATTATTTTATACTTCGTGGATAAAGAATTTCACGTGATAATATGAATTTGTAATTCTGGCCGGAATTATAAATTTGGCCTGAATTATACAACATTAAACTCAAATGACAAATGACCCGAATGACCGGAGTTATTTGGGGTCATTTCAAATAGCCAAATGGCCTGGTCATTTTGCCGGGTATGATCCAGATGAGAAGCCACAATTTTAGCTTTTTCACAATCAAGCCATGATGAATTTTAGTTAAGTGATTTATTTTCTATGTGTCGTTTTCTATTTTATATTCGATATGTAGTTTAAGAAACTGATACCTATAATGTAGCACAGACGAAAATTAATTTTCTATCCAGCAGCCCTACGCGCCAAACTCGCTAAACTACTGCCCAAATAGAAAGTTGGACCGCTCCTTCAAATCCCTCCTTAAGAAGAAATCTTTGACAAACTATGAAACGACGCAGCGTTAGAAAAAGCTCATAGTCAGTTTTGTGGATGAGGAAAATAAAAACAAAAAAAAACCGCTTTTTTTTAAAAACAAAAAGGTAAAAATATTGTTATAGTTCACGCCTCACGCTTTTCTTGAATTTTCTTGAATTTGTTTATTGTAATTATAAATACAAAATCATACGTTATTTGCATTGCATAAGCACGTGATAACCGCATTTAGCAAATAGTGTGACCGGATTTTTCTAATGCATGTTGCCGATCCGTAATTATATTAGACCCATAGTTTTCAGTCGATGAATCGTCAAATTCATCAATAAAAAATGAGACCAAAAAAATCAAATAATTACAATAAATTAAATAATAAGAATATTCCATATGAGTTGTTCATATATTTTTATCAAAAATATGGCTTATGTCCTAAATGTAAACAACCAAATACTTATAAGAATTGGTGTAAGGGATGTTATTCCTTAATATTTCAACAAAATTTTAGTAATTGGACTAGTGGAAATAAACTTATAGATAAGTTTATTCAAGAAACACAATTAAATGCAAATAGCAGTTATGAATTACTTGAATGGATTCCTTATGATCGATTAAGAGATATTAAATTTTTAGCTCAAGGTGGTTTTAGCAAAATTTATGAAGCAATCTGGAAAGATGGAAGGATAATTAACTGGGATTATGAAAATCAAAATTGGAAACGTAAAGATACAAATTATCCTCAAAATAAAAATTCTCACATGGCTATTGGGTAATACTTAAATGTTTAAATAATTCATCAAATATTAATGAAGATTTCTTAAAAGAGGTAAGCAGCTACTGTACATTACCAAATAATTATGATATATTATTTTATAATAATTAACACTTATTTTTAAAATACAGTGGAAAGTACATTTACAATGTCAACATAAGGCATGGTCAAATTATATTTCTCTTGTTCCGCTACTTGGAATAACACAAGAACCAGATACGAAAAATTATATGGTAGTAATGATGGACGCATTTAGTGGCAGTTTAAGAAATAATTTATTGATAAAAAAATACAACCCAAACGACAAATTTCGAAATTTATGGGATATTTCAAGACAACTTAAAGCTATTCATAAGTTAGATTTAGTGCATGGAGATTTTCATAATGGAAATCTACTTTATTTAACAAAAAATGTAATGGTGATAAGTGATCTTGGATTATGTAGACCGGTTAATCAACCTAATGTAAATAATGATATATATGGAGTTCTTCCTTATATGGCACCGGAAGTATTACGTGGTAAACCTTACACAAAGGCAGCTGACATATATAGTTTCGGAATTATTATGTGGGAGATGACATCAGGAGTTCCGGCATTTCATGATATTTCTCATGATTTAAATCTTTCTTTAAATATTTGCAGAGGTGATAGACCAGAAATTATAGAAGGAACAATGTCTGAATATGTTGAATTAATGAAAAGATGTTGGGATAATAATCCTGAAAAAAGACCAACTGTCGATGAATTAGAAAATATTTTTGATGAATGGGATAAAAAGTATCCAATGGAAGAGGATGAAGAAAAGAGAGTACCTGTTCCTGGTAATTTCACCATTAAACTTTACAGATAATGAATCAGAAATTACATATCATCCACGATCTTGTTATACAAGTAAAAAATTTGATCATTCAGCTGAATTAAATGAGATGTTAATTCAGGATGAGTTGAGTGATAAAATTATTATTGTAGATAAAAACGATGATAATTACGATAAAAATCCAGGTATGTATATAAGTTAAATTTCTATCATTGTATTGCGAAAATTTATTTTATTTTTCAATTATGCAATTAGATGAATTAGAAGACTGCATTGTTTAAATATCAAAAAGATTTAATAGGTATCATCCACAAATTATTATAAAGATTATGCATCTAGGAATTCAAATCAAATAAATTAATTTCTTTACAGCATCTACCATACCACGGTCACTTTTACAAATAACCATTTAATAATCAAGAGTTTTATGATTCGTTTCGGAACATTTAAAAAGGATTTTTTATTTGAAACAAATGATTTTATATATGAACCCTGATATGAATATAATTCAGAACTGATAAAAAGTCTCAGTTACTTCATTGCATAGTTATTTTAAGATAAATTTTAAATATTATTATATAAAAAAGTACTTGATGTTACGATTGCATAATAAGTAGGTTAATAATCCGCATGTATAGACGTTTATTAAAATTAACGATTAAAAAATATTTAAGTATTTTAAAAAGGTAATAGAAAAATAAGATAAAATATTATATTTCGTTATTACCATGTTGGGAAGTACCGTAGTTTTTTTTTTGTAATGCAGACGTTACATTATTAATTTCTAGTTAAAGAGTCATTTGAGAAAGGATCTCTTTTTCGAACGAAGTGTGAATCCTTTTTGCGTACTGTATATAGGATGTCATATTAAGACTGCTATCCAATTTTATTATATATTTTACAGACGCTCTTTCCCTAATTAATTAACATTAGGACCTTAAGAAATAACAAATTATGTAATCAACATGAATTTAATAGACCAGGCGCAGATGTATCAGATGTTGCACAATTTATAATTATTTATATAAGAGTAAATTAAGCATAACATGAATTTTTAATCATATAGATGATTCGACAAAATGGCCTCATTAATGATGAGAAAAACTAATTATTATACTTATAATAAACACTATTCATGGGTATTTAATTTGACTCATGTGCACTTAAAAAAAAAGTTGCAATTTTTAACCAACATACTGTATAGATTCTGAATTTGTACTGTATATTCAATATAAAACCTTATATTAAAATCATTATTGCATAACATGTTTAATTTACTTTATTTGTAAAAATATTTTTCGCCACTATAAGTAGATTAATGATCAAATAATGAAAGCATTGTCAATTTGGCAAATAACTTTAGGAGGTCTTGGATTAATAACATACAGAAATAATTGAAACGGGTCTGGTTCATTTCACCGACAGTCATCTCACCGATAGTCATTTCACCGGCAAATGTTTCACCGACAAGATCGTTTCACCGACAGGTCATTTCACCGATATTTATATAAAACTAAACAAATTTTTTTGGAAAAAAAATTTAAACAAATAAACTATTTTTTTTATTTTATTAATATGCACATAACTACGTATAACACAATTATTTTCAAATAATATACATAAAAGGAAAAATAGATTATTATATAAATTATTAGATCTTCAGCATCAAATCTTTTTTTTTTATTGTCATCAAATCTTTTTTTTCTTATTCAAATCTTTTTTTTTATTCTCATCAAATCTTAATTTTTTTTTAATCCTTTATTGCGACTTTTAATTTTAAATGGCTCTTCAATTTCATAGTGTATAGTTTATTTTTTAAATAAATATATTAATGTTACAAACTGAAGTATTTTTTATATGATAAATATCTGATATTTCAATGTAAAAAATGACTGTTTATTGGTGAAACGTTTGTCAGTGAAATGACTGTCGGTGAGATGACTGTCGATGAGTTAAACGCGACCCATTAAAACAACCATTATCCACAGTTTAATTACATGAATTATTTAAAAAAAAACACTTGGAATAATATCGATTAGGAATTTTTCTTTAATTTTGCAGATTGCGTATTGGATTCTAAGAAAAATTTATGGAAATTTTTCTTCTATTTAAACAATAAATATACTTGTAATAGTAACGAATATGTAACAATAGGGAGCCATTCAAGATTCATCTTGATACAACACAAACCTGATGCCAATCCTGACAAATCATAATCCTGAAAATTCAAAATTCCAACACTCATTATCCCGATCCATCTTTTTTTTTAATTTTACATTTTTTATTATACTATTAGTATTTTGTTAACATGTAATAAGGTAATTTAATATGTTAATGCCTATATTATAAGAATTAATATATTTTTTTATTAATATGTTGAAAAATTATGCAATAATTAAAGATTTTTATTAATATGCAAGGTTTATTAGAATACTTCGTAAAAAATCTCTTATTTCAATATAAAATATATAGCAATAGATTTATCGCTGTTTTCGATTTGGTTGAACAGAAAACTCGTAATTTTGCGAAACTGTACTAATAAAGCATCACGTTTCACATATGAATATATAAAGTATTTGATTGACGCATCATGCTAAGCCACTCCCGTAATTACTTTTATAATTTTTTTTTTATTTTCGTAACATTCTAAAGGGAGATTACTAGCGATTCAAGTCATTCAACACTAAGTATAATAGAAGTATAATAGCACTTTACACCAAATATTATTATTATTTCGTTTATTTAACTGAAAATACTTATTATTAACAACAAAGTTCTTCCCAGTATTTTAGATTGCAAAGTTTAACGTTATTTGAAAAGTAAACAGCTTATTATTTATATTGGCTATACTAGCTAGTGCTATACTGTATAATATTAGCAAATAATAATCACTAATTATTATTCACTTTATTATAGACCTTGTTGGATAAACAAGATATTTTTTATATACAGCTAAAGATCATGTATTTTTAAATATTTATAACTATAGATCAATTTTCTGTAATTTAATTTGAATAATTTTTTATTTAAAAGTACTAGTAATTATTATTTTTAAATAGTTAGTGAAATTATCTAATTATTGTAAAGTTGTCAAAGACATAATAATAAATTTTTTCTTTGAACGTTTGAACGCGAAAAAATATTTTTGTCGTTACAGTAAATTAATGTGGTTAAATTTCATTGTTGATCAACTCGTGATGTAAGTGTTTTCGGTATTTTATTATTTTTATCGATAATTTGATCAGTTCAGCTAAATCGAAAACAGCGATAACAAAAAAAAAAGAATTATTGTGTTATACTGTGCAAATGTCAACAATTATAAAAATTTCTTGCTATAAAATGAAATTAACTGGAAATAAGATAGAAACTAAGTTTAGATTTATTAATATAATTCAACTTCTTTCTTTATTCAAGACAATATTAAGTTAACTATTTGCTAGTGATTGGAATGCTGTATGATCAATTTAAGTAAATATAAAGTAAACATAGATCATAAATTAGGAAATATTGCATTCTTTAGCCAATAAAATTTCTCTATTTGTTGATCAGTATACTAAATAGAATAAAGTTTGAGTTTATGGAACTAATAATTCTCATTTTTGATGTAAAATTATACAAAATACTGTTACAATGCAGTTATTTAACTAAAATTTAATAAGCAGTATTAAATTCAGTAAAATGCTTATTCAGGATATAAGGGTTCATGATATTTGAATTTGGGATATTAAAATTTGGGATAAACTAATTCAGGATAAAGAATTCAGAAAATTGGATCTTTCATCATATAATTCCAGAAATTGGAATTCAGGAAATAGTTATTTGGTAAACTGGAGTTTCAGGAAATGGGCTTTCAGAAAACTGACTTCAGGAAAAGGTATGTTCAGGAAAATGGTATTCAGAGAATGGTCCAACAAGGGCAACGAATCATTGAATTTGAAATAAAAGAAATAAAACTTGCATTACTTTACATATTGTGATAACTTCCAGATATTTATATCATGAACTGTAATTCAACCGATTATGTAATCAAAATATATATTTAGTTATATAAATAACATAGTAAAGTGTCATTGTGTATAATTTATGATACTAATATACTCCTAGCAATTGGTCTTTCATAAGGATAAATATTACAACATCTTTAACAAAATCAGGCATTGTTATTAAGTAATCATAGTGGTATTGTAAATAAAAAAAATAAGATTTACTTAAATTACAAACTAAGAAACTTGTAAAATATTTACTACTCTAGTCTTAGTGTTTGAATAATTCCAAGTAAAATGACTGATGAAAAATGAATACATATATTTAATACTTGTATAATAAGAGAATTATTCAAATTACAAACTAAGAAACTTGTAAAATATCTACTACTCTAACCTCAGTGTTTAAATAAATCTAAAAAGAATAAGATAAAGAACAATTTTGTTTGAATAGATGGCATAAAATTAAATATCATCACTTAAAAAACACAATAATTAATTTTCATCTGTTTTATCATCTAAATAATGAAATAAATAAGTTAATTTATAATGAATTGCAAATCACTTCTTGTATACATATATTACATACCTAATGACTTCAAGTTATTAATTACTATACAATCATCTAAACTTTTACTTTCTAGAATTTCATTCAATTTATTACTTGTAAAATCAAGTAAGCAACTTGTATAACATGCTTGTGGATGAGATTCAGTAGTAAGAATGCTATGTCCAATTGGTGCATTTATAAATTCCATGACATTGCATTTCAATTCTTCATCAATATCTTCAATTTTCTTTTTATAAGGAAGTTTAATCCACTTATCAATAATATTTAAAACTTCTGATGAAGTTGTTAATGGATCTTCATTCCAACACTTTTTCATCAAATTTACATAACATTGTGGAATATTCTCAATAATTTCAGGACGTTCACCTTTACAAATACTTAAACTAAGCTGAAGATCATGTTCTCTATCATTAAATGGTGGAATTCCAGATGTAAATTCCCACATAATCATAGAAAAACTATAAATATCACTAGCTGGAGTATAAGGTTTTCCTCTTAAAATTTCAGGTGCCATAAATGGTATAACACCATAAATTTCAAATTGTTTCAAAAATGATTTTATAGGTTGACATAATCCTAAATCACTAATATAAACACTATTTTCATCATGATTTAATATATTGCCATCATGAAAATCACAATGAATAAGATTTTGCTTATGAATTTCATTAAGGCCAGAAATAATTTTGCACAGCATACATAATTTTTGGTTCCAATTATTTTTAACTATTTTTGTAAGATTTCTTCTTAAATTACCCTTGTTTGCATATTTCATTACTACCATATAATTCAAAGCATTTGGATTTTTTGTAAATCCATAAATTTCAATAATTTCATCTGACTTTAAACAATTTTTATGGTATTCCCACTATACTGCAATCATACTTCATTTAAAAAATTTTCATTATTTTCATTTAAATTATTATTACATTTAAGAACAACTTCATAATTTAACAAATTAGCTTTGTATATAGTACCAAATCCTCCTTTATCAAGATATTTAACATTCTCAAAATTATTATAAGGAATCCATTTTAATTTATTTTTAATAAGAAATTTATCCATAATTGCATTTCCACTTTTTTTTAACCTATAAAATTTGAATAATTAAAACCTCATTAATTTTTACATTTAAAAAAATGTTAATTCTTACCCTAAATTTAGAAATATAATAAAATAAATTTTAGTTTTAAGTAAAGAATTTAGTTAGTTTAAATTATATGTAAGTATTATGCAAATATGTAATAATAGAATGAAATACTTGCCATCTAAAGTAAATCATCATATAATTTTTTAAATAAAGAATTTAGTTATATGTAAATATTAAATAAATATGTAATAGTAGAATGAAATATTTACCAACTATAATATTAAATAAATTTTAATTAAGAATTTAGTTAGTTTAAATTATTTGTAAATATCATATAAATATGTAATAATAGTAGAATGAAATACTCACTAACTATAATAATAAATAATTTTTTAATTAAGAATTTAGTTAGTTTAAATAATATGTACATATTATACAAATGTGTAACAATAAGAAATAAATAAATAACTTACAATCTAAAAAATAATTTTTTAAATAAATTTAGTTAGTTTAAATTATATGTAAGTATCATATAGATATGTAATAATAGAATGAAATACTTACTAACTATAATATTAAATAATTTTTTAAATAAGAACTTAGTTAGTTTAG
>NQWY01017474.1:0-11022 GCA_019425655.1 Rhizophagus prolifer
ATTTAATTTATAGATTTAGAAAAAGTGGAAATAAAACTATAGATGAATTTATTCTTCAAAATGAATTAAAATGGATTCCTTATAATAAATTTGTAAGTGTTGAATATATTGATAAAGGAGGGTTTGGTACTATATACAAAGCTATTTGGTTAAATGGATATAATAAGGAAGTAGTTCTTAAATGTTATAACAATTTAAATGATAATTTAGATGAATTTTTAAATGAGGTATGAATGTATTCTGTGGAAATATCATAAAAGTTGTTTATTGTCATATGATATTATTGAATTTTATGGATTTACAAAAAATCCAGATACTTTAAATTACATGGTAGTAATGGATTATGCGAACAAAGGTAATTTAAGAGGAAATTTAACAAAAATTATTGAAAATAGTTGGAAACAAAGATTATCTATGTTATATAAAATTATTTCTGGGCTTAAAGAAATACATAGGCAAAATCTTATTCATTGTGATTTTCATGATGGTAATATTTTAAATCATAAAGATGATAATATAAGTGGTGATGATAATGTTTACATTAGTGATTTAGGATTATGTCAACCTGTAAAATCATTTTTGAAACAACATGGTATTTATGGTGTTATACCATTTATGGCACCTGAGATTTTAAGAGGTAAACCTTATACTCAAGCTAGTGATGTATATAGTTTTTCTATGGTTATGTGGGAATTTACATCTGGAATTACACCATTTAATAATAGAGCACATGATCTTCAACTTAGTTTAAGTATTTGTAAAGGTGAACGGCCTGAAATTATTGAAAATACTCCACAAAGTTATGTAGATTTGATGAAAAAGTGTTGGAATGAAGATCCATTAAAAAGGCCATCTGCATCAGAAGTGTCAAATATTATTGAAGAATGGATTTTTCTTGATGATGGGAAAAAAATTAAAGATATTAGTAAAGAATTAAAAAGCAATATTATGAAATTTATAAATGCACCAATTAGATATAATACTCTTGCTACTGAATCTCACCCACAAGCATATTATAAAAGTCGCTTACATAATTTTACTAGTGAAAAACTGAATGAAATTCTTGAAAGTAAATGTTTGGATTGTATAATTGATGATATGGAATCATTAGGTATGTGATACTATATACCTGCATATTATTATAATTTAGATTAATTTTATTTATTTTATTTATTATTACTGTAGATATTAAAACAGATGAAAATTAGCACATTATTTGCAATTTTTTTTAAAATTTTTTTTTTTTTAAATGATATTTTGATATTTATGTATTTAACAGAAATTGTTCTTTATCTTATTCTTTTTAGATTTATTTAAACACTAAGGCTAGAGTAGTAAATATTTTACAAGTTTCTTAGTTTGTAATTTAAATAAATCTTTTTTGTAACCTATCCCAGGACTAATGAGTTTAAATCAATATGGTTAGTATGTGCATAAGATTATTCCGGAAATGTGACTTGAATAAAAAAATTCTAAGGAAACATAATATTGGTAAGTATTTGTAGTATTTTAAAGGTATACATTACGGCGGATTTATAAAAGTAAGCTAAAGATAATTTGATGTGTTCATTTCTAAACAAAAAAAGTCATTTTATTTCACGTAATAAATAACATTTTTCAGCAATAAAATAAATCAGAAATAAATACTATTATTAACGACCCTTGGTGTAGAATTCACCACCCTAAGACAATAATAAACTTTCAACACCAATAAGTCCAATCACCTTAAAGTAAAACAATGCTGCAGGATCTTCAGTTCCATTTATGAAATACGAAATTTTTAAACATTTACCGAAAGATTTTTTAGTTTTTACCAAACATTCTTTCCATTTTAATGATATCTTAAAATTCTGTAATTTATCTTAAATTTATTTATTAACCATCCGTAAGAATCAAATTAAAGACTCACTTTCAGAACCTAACCTTACGGCTACAATGCGTCGCCCTTTGTTTTAGGTTATTTATTATGAATGATCCTATGTTCCAAGTAATGTCGGGATGATAGCAGAAATCCTTGTCGTACAGATGATCCTTTTTTAATACAATTATTGACAAATTAATGTAATGGTAGGATTACCCTAGAATTCTCGTTACCTTAACGTATTAATGATCCAACTGGAACTTATTCTCTATCCGTTACAATGAATTTCTGGGTTATCTGGATGATACAACTTAGTTCTCAGATCTAACAAACCTTACCAAAATAACCAAACATCTAAAGATTGCAGACGATTTTTACAGCCTTGCAAATATTCAAATTTCTATGCTTTATTTTAGAAGTTAAAATTGACATTATTTGAAAAATAATTCTTGGAGACTCACATGAATATAAATAAAATGATTAAAAAAATGTTATGCATATAACTCGATGAAAAAAAGAAAATACTTCATAATATACGTTATCAACGAAGTTCTCATACCATGTATTGAATATATTGTTACATAATTATGAATGATTCAAAAAAATGAGACCAACGGCCAATGAATTAAAAAGTAAAATAAGTTTTATTCTCAATCTAACTAACTGAAATTATTGAAACACCAGATATTGAGCCTATAATCCAGGTGCTATAAATAAAAAGTAGACCTTTGAGTGCTATTATAAAATCTGCGGTCTGCAAGAAGATTCAAAGTATTATTTTTTTTAAGAATATTATTTCTTTTAAACAACACATGTTAATAATTTATTAGTTATCTCCTTTTTTATATATTAAGATTACTTGTTTCCTAATACGAAATTATGACTTTATACCTGAAAATATGTGATTTATAATTTTGGCCAAAAATTATGAAATACAACCAAAATTATAATTTATGTGATTACGAGAGGTTTTTTATTAATATAAATAATATGCATGTTAAGAATTTTTGTGTGATAGTGATTATAGCCGTTATAGAGGTAATTTAATAGTACTAAAATCCGTTCTGCAAATTATAAAGAGGTATGAGAGGTCTGGCTGTATGTTGTTTATTTTGAATATTCGTATATAGGGTCTTGTCATATGACATCCAACAGAAGTCCTATAGGGTATCACATGTTAGTCCCTAGCCATAGTGTCAGTCACGTGAGATAAATCGACATGAAATGAAACCGCACATCATGGTTTAATTAGTAGCTATTATTCTTTTGGTGAGGAACTAGAGAAATGTCTCGCTCACTTTAGGCAAACCGACGAAGAACATGAAGCCTTAAAGAAGCTTTACGATGAGGTCAAGAATCAACTTCCAAAAGAGGTCACCAGATATGCTCTTCGAAAAAAAGCAAACAGGGCTAGAAAGGTTTATGGCCTATTCTTCCGTATCGGTGATGATAAAAGTCAACAGTGTGTTATACATCCGTCGAATCAAATCAATTACAGCAACATCTATTGGGAAATTAAGTGAGGATGAGATAAAATATGTAGCGTCCAAAGTTAGGGAGGAGCACCAGGCGTAGTAGATCGAGACACGATGTCTCGTTTTCAAAGTTTAGCACTTTTTTTATACACACTACTGTAAAGCATGAGGTATGATACACAATAAAATAATAAAGTTCGCCCGTTAACAGATCGAAGGATAAACATATTGTAACATGCATGTGTCGGTCCTACGAGGGACCTGCACCTCCGGAGTTGTACGAGTTTGGTCAATCACCCGTCGAACCTTCTCAAATCAAACATTTGTCCCTTTGGGACGCTCTGAAGGAGCTACGTAACATTGTCATACATTTATGCTTTATTTAATGTGTACGCGTCCGCGTGTTTTATTAATACAGATAAAAAATAAATACAATGGTTCGGGTTATTGCCCGTGATACATGATACTAACATCTGCCACGTTATGTTATGCTTATCTACATTAACTTATCCACAATTTCGCTCAATGACTTAACCCTTTTTATTCCCCTCGATTCCTCCCCACTTTGAGAAGCTTCCGCTGGCTTTTGCGTTTCATCCAACAGCCAAACAATATGACTGAGGACCTTTTCCACCTTAGTTTGCAAATTCTCATCTTTGTATCGGGTTCCGACAGCTTAAACGACGGTTTCTCTTCATTGTCCAACCTGCACTCCATAAAATACCATTTTTCCGCATCTGCTACAATCCCCCATACTTTGTTCAACCCATAGGAATCGTCTATTTCGTTCACTTTGCGCTTGCGACAGGTTAGGGACGATTCCATTTAGTTGAGCGACATTCCATTGCATAATCGAGATTTCCTTTCCCGTTATGGCCTGTGATGAGTTTCTCTGGTATAATCTTAAATTTTTTATCGTAAAACGATACTCCGCTGGCCAGATAGCAGTAAGAATAAATGGTTTTCGTTGCCTCGTTCGTCACGTCAAGGGGAGTGACTTTCTTACGAAGATTCAGATCGGCCATTAGATGCTTAACCACGGTTTTGGACTCTTCGCTATTTAGGTCAGCAGAACCACACGAAAAAACAGGGTACACGTCTATGCCGGGATTTGGGTCATCGCTAATGCCATAAAGCTGACACACTTTTGGGAACGGCCACTCTGAGAAAGCTTTGGATGGAGTCACTACGATCACAGTAAACTTTAAGCTGCTTTTTGCCACGAACAGCTGGAACATTTCACGCATGTCTTGATCATTCCGAGGCGAATATCCCCCCATCGTTCATGAAATTAAGTACTGCTCCGTCATTTTCAAGTGCAGGTAGTTGATATATATCACGTATGGAACATTTAAGGCTTTCAAGAGTAGCGTGTTCGATGTTCACGGCCCATTTGTATAACTTTCGTTTCGGACTAACGACAACGTCAAACTCTGTAATGCAACAACCGGGTTAGTAAAATCTTTTCGAACAGTAATCTGGGGATTTTGTCGGGGGGTCCACCAATTACATACCAACAGACTTGCTAAGTGTTTTCTCTAGCAATGCTGCCAATGCAATACGGTCAAGTAATTCCTATGCGAAGAAGCGGCCGAATCAGGCGAATCAACTAGGACATGAATATGTCTCTTAGGCAGTTTCTCGGACCAGTAGTCTACTATTTCTCTTGTCACAAGGAGTTCGTCCCTGTTGTTGAGTGTGAGGTTCCTCAAGAGATCGTCCTGATCGTCAGGGATCGACTCATTCCATAACCTGCAGGAAAATTGTCGAACTCTGGTGCTTTTTTCGCCTTAATAGCGTCCTTGAGGTTTCCTACAAACTGGTCCTTCTCTATATCGACAGGGTATTTCCCTTGACAAGGCAGGGTAACGTGCCGGCTTTTATACGAAATACTATTAGTGCAAAGTAGTGTATGTGAGGACAGAGTAAAAGAATTTTATTTGCGCAAAAAAGTGGGGGAATTGAGGGTATATGTGAAAAATTCAGCCGTCGCACAGGTCCTATCGTATGACGCATTTATTTTGTGACACAGGAGTACACACTATCATTGTAAAATTCCGATCGCTATTCAAAAAATAAACTCTATAAGGATTTGATCAACTTACTGATATACTTATAAATGAGGGCCCCAAATGTCTTTCTCTCCTCGTTCTTTGGTCGAAGGATTGAAGAATATAATATGGTAGGAGACTTAAAACTTAAGGTTTACCGCGAGCTTATTTGGGCAATAACGGCCATTGTTCTGGCCACTATTCTGACCCGCGTTCCGTACAGAAACGAAGTTAACGTCATTTGGAAGGATGTCTGTTTTAAATGGACACAGCATCCACAATAAATGGACGGTAATAATACGTTTTCATATTACTACCAGTATTACTTCTTTTTGTTTAATTTTCTAAAAGATGTCTGCCCAAACAGGAACGGAAGAAATTGAGAAATGTTATCCAGAAATTTGGGAACAAATGTTAAAAGAAAATGTTGACGTTTTAAAAGAAAAAGATGTAGATAAGTTTGTTATTTTACGAGATAATATTTATGGATTTTTTGAAGAATGTCAGAAGTTACAAGAAATTGGAAAAGGATATTGTGATGAATGTCAAAAGGAAATAGTAGTTAATAAAGATAGTGGGGCGATTATAGAAGGAAAATTTTATTGTTTAGAACGTTCAAAGAAAAGATTTCGTGTTGGAAGATTTTACGTTTTTGAAAGATTAGAAGATAATTTTTACAAAGAAAAAAAGAAAAGGAGGAAAAGGTTTGTAAAGAAATTGAAGAAGAAAAATTAGCGAAAGAAAAGGAGGAAAAGCTTAATCAAGAAATGAAAGAAAAATTAAAAAATTTAAAGTAGTCAATGGATATTATGAAATTTAGTTTAGGGATAATTTAGTTTTAAGAATTCTTAGTTTTGAAAAAAGTATAAATACGAGTAGTTTTAACTTTAGGTTTTAGGTAGAGTTCAAGTTAGAGTTCAGTTTTAAGAAGTTTTAGTTTTTAAGATGAGTTAAGTTGAAAATATATGTTAAAGGATATATATCGACCTATAGGAAAATAATTTTTGAAATTATTTGTCCATATGGGGTGACTATAATAAATAAAAATTACAAATTATCATATTTGTCAATAATCGGATTTGCCATTTAACCGTTCGGACGCATAGCTTGCGGGTTGTGATAACAAGATCGGGTTCATTTTTTTATTCTAGCACAGCATTGAGAAATTTATTCTTGTACACATTTTATATGATGTCCATTTGAGGATAGACAAAGAAGCGAATATGCGAGGCTTTTTTTCTCAATGCTGTCCTAGAATACTAGAATAGTTCTTCTTTTCGACCAAGAACCAATCATATCGATATGAATTATGCATGTCAATAATTACGTTATAATTTAAGTATGTAATAATTTGTTTATGTAATAATTTAGCATATGTAATCTAAGCATAAAAATAAAGAACGCGGTTTTATTTCTCTATATTGTCACAACGAAATATCTCATAAGCATAATTTAACTGTAACAAGTCTGCCGTGTGATTATTTATTGGGGAATCTTAACCTGTTCCAGGGGTTACCTCTTATGTTACACGGTACTACTCGGTCCCACGTGATCAGTCTTTGGGACCGGACTGGTACAGACTGCGGTCTTAGACGCGACATCAGTCCTACATTTTGGTCTTCATAATTTTACATAAATTTTAATACATACGCACTTTTCAATTATATAATTTATATAATTCATATTAAATTTGATTAATCATTGGTGCTGATCATCAGAGACGTAAAATACAATCAAATTGCTTTAAATTATCCAAATTTATTAATACTATTATACACTACCCTCCCAAAAGCGGTCAAGCTCTATTCGATTTTTTCAAAATCGAACATATAAATTATCTTTTTTTTAAAAAAAAAAACAATTCCCCTGGTTCTGACGATCAAAATGGATGTATTTTTATTGTGTTATAATGCAAGTATCGGATTTGGCAATTAAAACAAATAATAACGCCTCAATTTTGCCAAGAATTTTCGTGAACTTGAAGAGGCATTGCAAGAAGAGTGGGAAAGAATCCCGAAGCTTACATTAATTTAATTGGAAGCATGCCACGTCGAATTGAAGCATGCATTAAAACAATGGATGGCCAACTAAATACTAATTATTATTAACAAAATATAATCTTTATTAGTTGACCGGATACTTTTGGGAGGGTAGTGTATATGCATCTTATCAAACAAAGAAATTATTTATGCTTTATTGAACTATGAATTTTCTTGTTATTGTATTTTTATTATTATTATGTTTAATTTATTTAAATTTAGTTAAATTTGAGTTATTATTACATTTTATTATTTTATCAGTAGTGGCGTAGTGTTATATTTTTACCAATGGCCAGATTTTGCAAATTCAGTGTACAATATATCAATATATCAATAAAAATATATGTTAAATAAAATTAATAATTATTATCTAACTAATAAGCTTTGATATTTTACTTTCATGACCTTTTAAAGACTGCAATCCTAAAAAGACTGACGGTCTTATTGCTATTTATAAAGACCATTTAGGACCACAAGAGTTTGCAGTCTTTCTGGCCTTTTCGGTCTTAAGACTGAAAAGACCATAAGGAGACCATCTTTACATGATTTACGCAGGGGTAGTTCCACTTTTTCCACCCCACGTGACCATAAATAATTTGTCATCCCGTTTCACGCCCTCCACTTTTCCATTTTTACTAAGTATCTTGGGGACTTGGAATTCTTCGGTGTGCAAAATCTTATTTGTCACCTATTATTCGTCACATAGTTAATTTCTTAATGCCGGCCGAGTCCAGTAATTCCGGCCAGGGGGGTGGAAAAAGTGACGGTGATACTGGGGTAAATTCAAACACCCCGTGTACAAATAGAAATTCCCTAAATTAATTATTAAATAATTATTTTAATGAAGAATTTAGTTATTTGAATATAATGTAGAATATAGTAAAAAATAAATAAATAATAACTTACCAACTATAATATAATTTAATGAATTAGAAATAATTCAAACTATTATTCACATTACAAGATAGTAACCTATAACTTACGAGCTAAAATAGTAAATAATTTTTAGAATGCGGTTAGTTTAAAATTAAATGTACTGTAGATGTTAAGATTATTAATTAATTTACATACCCTCAGTTTCTTCAACACTTGGAACTAGTTTTATTTGTTGCAAATTTATTTTAAAAAATTTTAGAATAATTATAATTTGTGTTGAATATCCACGTTAACTCTATATACTTTTACCTCATTGAGCCATTACTGAACAGTAATATTGAAATTCTTCCTAAAAAACGGTAAATAAATATTTTTTTTATTAAATCTTTTATTAAACGACCTTAATTAGAGTATTTAAAGTTGTCTGTGTAAGTAATAGCTGTGTAATATTATTTATGCAAAATGCAGATGCCAATTTTTAGGTTTCAGAACCAGATTTATTTAAGAACCGTTGGAGTGTCCGAAGCGTTTATAAAATATATAACAGCAAATTAAAAAATGCAATAAATCATTATAATCTTAAAATCAAATTATTTTTTTTAAAAAAAATAATTTATATACCGTTAAAAAAAAAAAATAGTACACGATGATCATGCTTTCCTTTTGTATCATGTGAATTTTGCCAATCATATGATATAAAATACCGTCATCTTGATTTTTTTAAATTGCTAATAAATTCTCAAGATTATAGTAATGAATATTTATGAATATATTATTATAATCAAAATTTATGAAAAAAAAAATTTAACAAAAAAAAAATTTTCTTTCTTATGAGATTTTATAAAATAATATTACATAGTGATGCAGTTCCTTATTATATACAATAATATGTAAGCCATTGGGTGCCATATTGGTTCTTCAGAGTTCAGCTGCCTTGATGGTGTTCGATAAAGGAAAAAAAAAATAAAAAAAGATAATATTACAAATAATTTTATTAATTTATGAATATAATAGACATTGTATGCACGAAAAATTATATTCACAAAAAATTGAACTATTTCTAATTATAATTAGTGTTTCATTATGTTAGAAATTTATTTTTGCATCATACTATATCCTTAATTATACAAGATTCCTACTATACAAATTTACTAAACTGAAATATCTGATGAAGTTTTATACATCTGAATAAATAAGAACTCATCCGTGTACCAAAATGAAGTTATAAAATTACTAAAACAAAACGAGGTAAAAGAATAATGAAATATAATAAAATAGTCAATCTAAACATCATTTAAAAGAAAAATATCAATGGGAAAGAAAAAACAAGCGAGAAAAAAATAAAAGAAATGAATATAAGGTTAAAAAAGGATGAGAAATATTTATAAAAACAAAAAGTTTATAAGCATTTCCTGTAATGCAAAAATTTTAATAAAGTTTAGTAATATGGACGCATACTAATCAATAGAGAACAATTCACCTAAACATACCTAAGTTGTGGTGGTGATGGTGACATCATAATGTCTTAATTTTTTGTCCAACTCCCTCCAGTGGTGGATCACACTTTGCGAGGCTTCAACCATATTATTAAAGTCATTTGATCTATTATTATTCAAAAACTATGCGTTAGTGGTTAATTAGATAACTACCCGTACCATTTAACTATTTAATCTACTTACCATTACAAAAGCCTCTTTCTAATATTTCATCAGAAGTGGATCGCACCTTATAAGGCTTCAACCATATTAGCTAAGGTTGTTTAACCTACACTATTAAAATTGCTCAAAGTTAGTGATGTTGTTCGCATTTCCGACCTATATATAATTTAACCAATTAACCACTTAATCTCATTGGTACCTTGTCATTATGGGAGCCTCTTATCCAACATCTCTTCTTATAAGGCTTTAACCTATTGGTTAAGGTCATTTAACCTACAATATTAAAATTTTACACAGAGTTAGTAAGATTGATGTAAAGAAGGTTGTTAATGTAAAGTGTAATAATCATGGTATAATTCATGTGCATGTCAAGAGGTTTCCACTTTTGTACTATAGCAGTACTTACCATCATAAAAGCCTCTTGTTACTTTAATTGAAAAAAATAAGGGAGAGGGAAATTTCACACACACAAAAGATAAGGAAAAAGGATATCAATAAATGTTTCATTCGTTAATATTTCGTTAAAAGGAAGGGAAGACTTAAAAAGAAAGGGAAGCAATAGCAAACAAAAAAGTATTTGGAGACGTATTTATATCTTTTTTTTTGATGTTGAATATGTTTTTTTCACATGATTTTTTTTTTTCACATGAAATTTTCTTTATTTATAATCTCAACAACCTATAGGTAGACTCCGACATTGCACAATCTATTCTATTCACATGAATAATAATATTTTCGCATAAATTATTACGTTATATGCAGTCTAGCACCAATTTTATTTTTTATAAAATAAGTCCGCGTATTTAATATAATGTTAGAGTAGCCGTAGTAAAATTTTGATATTATAACTGAGTCGGAGTTATTTTTATCATGATAATATTTATAAATTTTACATAATTGACTAACTATTAATTTCACGTTGAGTTTTAATTTTCTTCATAATATAAATTATCCTCAGTTTCAACTTTCACTATTATTATCGTCACTTTCCATACGATGATTCTTGTTTATAAAATACCTTTGGTGAGCTAAAAATTAAAAACCTTTGCGATTCCTAGAGAA
>NQWY01017620.1:0-10186 GCA_019425655.1 Rhizophagus prolifer
AATATCAAAAGTCAAAGAACATGTAGCTTTTAAAATTAAGAAACAAAAAAATTAATAGAATTTTTCTTATTTTAAGACTTTGATTGATAATATTAATGTATTTACCTATTAAATTTAAAATAAAATTACAAAAATTTTAAAAGTATTAATTAATATGTTATTAAATGCAGTGTGAAATAATATTATAATAAAGTTTACATAGGTGAAATAAATTGCTTATATTAATTTTGTTATTTTGTATATTTTACAGCTGGCCACATGGCCAAATACTGCCAGTATGAACACTAAAGTCTGCAAACTCGCCAATTTAGATCTTTTTCAGGCAAAATAACCTGATATGATCGGTAATATTATTTAAAAATAACAAATGTAAATACGAAATAATATTTAGGAAAATTACTGGGGAAGGAAAAAATAACAATATAAAGAAAAATAGCCTGGATCTTATAAGGCTCAGTATATTTATGAAAGATTCACTTAATTGTCTTATTAAAAATACGTATTATATTTGCATGGTAGACAATTGATGAGTATTTATTCATTTACATAATAGTAGTTATTTATATGTACTTGTATGGTAGTGACATTATAGACAGGTTATATTATAGTTCTAACTGCTTCAGGACTTTATATAATAATCGAAATTAGAAAAGTTGAGCTTCCTAAGTCTTTTTGAATTTGCGGATAATTTATTAATAATGTTAATAAATTATTCACATTTGCGGTATGTAATTGATCTCATTAGAAAATTTTTTTTAGCTTTATCAATTCCTAAAAATAACAAACAACATTTACTGAAAACTTAGGAGTCCTGTAAAAATGATCAATTGGTGCCAAAAAACACTAGGAACACCAAAGTTTAAAAAAATAATCAAAAAGCCAAAAATAATCAAAAAATGTAAATAATGATGGTTTTTAGTATTTGAAAATTTATAATAGTATTATTACAAAAAAATTATTTCAACATTTAATATAAAAGTTGCTTAATAAAAAAATTTTATCAATATAAAATGTGTATGTGTAACTGACTAACTGTGCATTGTAAAATAAGATATTTATATACAGATTTTGTATAAGTACTTTACTTTATTACAGAGGTATTTGGTGTGAACAATTGTTTACATGTACATGATTTTTTTTCTTAATCAAATTTAATAATTCTGACAGATTTTCCAGATGTATCAGAATAATATTGTGATAAAATAAAGCTTCTTTCACCACATTCTACTGTGCCCTGATGACATAGTATCCTGACAGTTTTGCCCATATTGGGCTAGTAATTTTAACTAATGTATTTAATACTATGCCTTCATATGGGCGAATTTGACTCAACAATATTACCCCTGTAACAAATAATATGCAATCACGTCCCATCAATATTATATCAGTTTTTAAAAATATTTTTAAATAAAAAACTGCATTTTGATAAATCTAAATAATGTAAAAAACACGAATATGAATTTTTTGCTTTATACACATTCCATATATATTTAAAAAGAAAGAATTAAATTTAACATTTTTTCTACAGTACAGTATATACAACTTAATTCTAATTATTAAATTATAATCTATTACTATCTGTTTCAGTTTGAGGTATATCTAACACTTTAATTTATTAATTATAAATTTGTTTACTAATACTTACTCTTTTTTACAGGATCTGCAGGAATTTTCCCTATACAGCAAATTCCTAATAACTCTGGATTTAACCGTTTTAAATTTGGTTTTCAATATACTACTCAATTGGATGATGCCAAAGAAAAAAACATTTACGGAAAGAAAAAAAAAGGCAGCAAAACATAAAAAAGAATCAGGTATTTGTTTTTTTCAAAACTAACTTTTTAATACAAATAAAATTAATGTTGATTATATAAATTTCAGCATCTTAATCTAATTGGTAGATTAACAAACAATACTCTAGATGCTGCATTGCACATATGTCATGAATCATGTAATAAAATGCAGTAAATTGTAAATTTTTTTTTTTTCAGATCTAAAAAAGTTCATTGCTATCACCATATTACCATGTCTGAAAGTGTTGCTTTAATAGCATCATTTGTCTGCAATGGTTTGGTGCTCATTCTAGACCACAGCACTTTAATACTTAGGAGGAACTTGAACATCATGTCTATAATGATCACAAGGATTTAACCAAATTAAAGTGAGTTTTCCCTAACTGTTGTTTGAGGAGTCTTTTAGTTACTTTCTAATCTGTTCTTATGCAGAGTCTTTTATCAAGAATGCCTAATTTACAAATGTCTGTGGGAAGATTGCGAAAAGCAACTGAGTGATATTCATAAATTAAAAGGTATAAAAAATATACCAAGTATCACTAATGCTTTAGTAATTATAATTATTTATTATTAACTAGCCGTTGAACCCTAAACATGCACGTGATGTAATCGGTACAACGGTTAAATGTTTTAACAATCGGATTTAGGTTAGATTTTCAATAAAGAAATTAACGTTACGGGTACACAGGTATAAATTGTAGTCTAAACGTTACGGGTACACAGATATAAATATATAATCTAAACGTTACGGTCACACAGGAAAACAATTATTATATAGTAGAAAACTGGTTTCTGCTGCTGCTATAAAATGATCGCATTGACTTTATTTCTTCAATTTAAATCTCCTGATAAACTAAGTCAACACTTAATTTTCAACCATAATGATTGCGTTGTGGATCCTACAGGCACAGTTGATATGACGAAACAGGAAAAAGGTGTTTTTTTAAGACGATACTGCTTTTATTTCATAAGAAATTATGTTTTTTCTTATTGATCATGTAATCATATTTATCATGAATTATCTAAGACATGTTTAATATATTTCTTTATTGGTCATAAAAAATAATCAAGGTGATACTGCTAAATATGGAGTCAAAAAAAATAAAGGTGTTAAATGTGACGTCGAAGATGAAGATTATCTTATATGTAAAGCATTAGCTAGAAATTTTGATCGGAAGTATTTTGAAAAGCTATTAGTGGAAAATGGACTTGAAGATATTATTGATTTTGATGAATTTTTTTCAACTTAAGAATTTGCTCACAGAAATATTTATCATTGCAAAATATAATCAATTTTATAAAAAAAATAAAATCATGTTCTACTTGTTCTACTAACAAGTTTGATACATTTTCTATTGCTTCTTTGCATTCTGGTGTTATTTGAACACCAGACACATTCAAACGCTTGAAAGCAACGCTTTGCAATAACTGCTTCCTTGTAAACTTTTTGATTTCGCACAAGTTTATAAACGCTCACTTAAGCTTTTTGACTTAATGTCATTCCTAAAAATTTAGCCGTTCTTTCGATTCTGGAATGCAAAAAATCTCAGAGAGCTGAGAAGATCTACAAACTTTCAAAAAATAGAATTAGACAAAATCCAATATATCAAGTCATACAGTGCGAATGAAATATCAAAGTTTACTAATGATGAAATCGAAAAGATTATGGATCATTTCTCAAATAAGCCCAATACAGATTTTAGCAATGATCAGGACAATTCTATTAACGATGATTCTTCCAGTCAAACTGGTGCGTCGGAAGCGCAAGAGTACAGCTTAGTCTCAGTTGAGGAAAGTATCCCGACAATGTCTAATATTTATGATGAAACAGCTAAATGGGGTGAAACATACTATTATGATGATGAGACAGATGATTGGGTACAGCATACGATGATAGGGGATATTACTTAAATTTAAATACTGGAGAGGTAAGGTAAAGAGACTGCGGTAATCTGAACTCGTGAGATAATCACCTGAAATGCGCAGTACGATATCGGAAAAATTTTTACTCAAGTGTGATCGCCTGTTCACACTTGCCATGTTTCTAGACAATATACAATTATTTTTTTAACTTGTGTACGCCCATATAGTTAATATGTACTACTAACTTTTGATGTCAATCAGATACGTATCAGTATGGGATAATAAAATTTCGAATAATACATTAAGTCTTGCTCATCAGTCATCAGCGTAATTATTATTGTTGATAGTGACATTGATTATGTTCGCACTTTGTGAAAAGGAGGGTTCACATGAGGAAATCTTATATTACTTTACATTAATAATATTAGCACATGCAGTATAATTCTTTTATTTTGTAATTAAATTTGCATTTTAGCAAGAATATAATGAGGATTTTACTTCGAATTTTTTAAACGTGTGTAAGTCATATCTAGCTCTAATTTGCTATGATGAAATTATTAATAAAACAATACATGATACATACTGTACATCGGAAAATAAAAATGTGTAAATACATAGCTTAGCAGAGACCTATTAGCAATGATACAATTTATATGAAGAAACTTACATGCAATTTTTACTGAAAATAGGTGAATCTATTTCCGTTTCATTATTACTGGCCCCATCTTCTTTTTTTGTATAGTGGAAATCTGTTTGTCGATTAGATCAAGTCTACCTTCGAATATTTCAATTTTTTCACCGATGTTACCTTTAATAGCGGAATTCTCTCTATCAATAACAGCAATCTCTCTACTCATAACGGTAATCTCTCTATCCCTGGCGGAAATCTCGCTATTGAGAAGATCGAATTTTCTGACAATTTCACCGAACCCTGAATTTACTCTTTCTTCTAAATGTTTATACCCGTAATCCATTCTGTCTTCTAAATTTTTATTCATCATGACAATTTCCTAAAAAGTCAAGAAGTTATTACGTGTAACAGGTGACACCGGTTTGAGTTTACCGTACATACGTCATTTATCCGGATAACGTAAAGCTATCAAGGATATAATGGATACTAATGTTCCAATAGCCGAAACGATTTTGGTGAGAATGGTCACGAAGTTGACTAGCAAAGAAACGGTGCAGAACACTTTACTTTCTTCAAAATTGTCCACGTTCTTGCGAACAAAGCTTGAACGTCCATCATATTTTTCTGATAAAGAAAAAAATGTTTGGATGAGCGGATCTTAAAAATAGATGATATATTGTATTTCATCATATCATCTGATCTAGAAAATGACTAACCCAATTAGAATTGCCAGCTTTTGTCAGTATTTCGGAAAAATTACTTCGATTTCTTGCGTATCTTGCGTAGGGAGGAGGACCAGCAACAAATTTTGCGGACTTCGCCAAGGAGTGAGGGAGAAAGAAGTCTCCTCGTGTAAGACTAAGAAAGACTTGAGTGAGGTAATGCGCAAGTATGTAATGACATAAATAAGATCCCGCCCTTCGTACCATTTTGTTCGCTAGGAACTACAATTTATAAACTGACAGAAACGGAAAGAATTAGCAATGACGAAGACTTCCATTACTGCATAGTTGAGATTAAACGCAAAATGGAAATCATAGATCCTGAGAAATCAAGTAATGAGGCAGTGCGTTGTTCATATATCGAAGCAATATTTCTTTCCGCCATATGCGCAGTCAGGAGAATTGTTAAGGAGAATTTCCCTTGAACCATAATTCGAAGTTGTTGGTGAAGAAGCAACGGGACGAGTTGGTTACGCAATAAAAAAAATAATAGATTCATTGAATGAGGAGCTTGTATGCATCACCGAAGGGAAATAAAACCAGGAAACCTTGAGCATTATGCAGAATGTGATGCAACTCGAAAGCTCCTACCACACGAATAAGAGAAAACGAAAGGCGCCTGAAGCTTTAAAGGATGATTTCGACTATCTCTACGGGATTGTCACAACAGGTGAGTTTTTTTGGATATGGGTGTAATATAAGAATTACTATTACTGACTTTTGTCTATATTAGAACGGATTGGTACTTCATAATGTATACGCCGGAAAGGATCTATTGCACAAAAGCTGACTATCACATCGCCCTCACCGAAGATGTTTTGGATGATGATGGGGAACTTCATCGAAGTGTGAAGAAAGTTATAGAAGTAATTGTAGGTTTGTTGAAGGATAGGGTGAAGGTTGATGACTCTCCTGATATTAAAAGAGCAAGGACAGAAAAATATATCAAGGAATAATCGGCCATAAGGCGTCTTGCATATATAATAGTAAATTCGTCATGTATAATGGGCTAGTCCCGAATTGTATTTATTTTTGCATTTATTAATAAAAAATTTTTTTTTGGCGAAAGTATTCGGTGCGTGACAAATCATCACGCGTGATTTTTTCATTATTTATATATCTAACTCGAATTTTTGAATTATTCCATCTTTTATAAAAAAAATATTATCGAACATACAATCCACTGATTCATTGAGAGAATTAAATGCCAAGCTCTTAGCTGAGATTGCCAAACTTAGGATGGAGAATGCTGAGATTCCTGAACTTAAGAGAGAAGTTACTAGGATTTGCTGAGGTTGAGACTGAGAATGTGAAGTTTAGGCAGATTATTGAGGAGAATGATGCTGAAAATACTGAGCTTAAGACCGAAGTAGCAAGATTAAGGCATGGCATTGAGGAGATGAAACAACAAACACAAGTCACTACTGAAGTGCAGTATGCGTGTTCTATTGAAGACACTTCCCCTGTGGGGGAGTGATACCAAAGATATCAACTGCTAGTAAACCTAGCAAACAGTGTGATAATGTCAATTCTTCACCTTCAAGTGTGAGTGGGCAGAAGTCATTGAAGGATATAGAGATGGATGCTTTCTTGGAATCAGAATATAAGAGAAAAGTTAGTGGTGAGATTAAGCAATGCAATAAGGAGAAGAAACTTTTACGCGAATTGGTTAATCAAAATGTTCCTTCTAGTTTGTCATGTGATACAGAAATAATCACTAGCGATGATAATATAGATAATGAGTATGATATAACCTCCGTTGTATGTATGGTATAGATTTTCATCAACTATACAGTATAGTAATTTAACTATACGGTAGATATGAAAATTAGTGCGAATGTGATTGAATTTTAAAATACTATTAAAATTTATTAGAAGCCAAAGAAAAAAAGAACAACAAATTTGTTTAGTAATTATAAAATTATATGTTTTAAAGAATTTTTGAAAAAAATTTAAATGATCGAGTGGTTAAATAAAAGTTAATAAAACCTGCACTTAATTGGTTTAATTTTACTATATTCAGTTAGTAATTATTGATCGGTAATTATAATTGTTTTATTTCTATTAATACTAAATAATTTTATTACAATCTACTTTTTTCAAGATCTAGTTTATTTTTTCATTAGCTAATTCAATGGCTTCTACTTCAGCTTCTGCTTTTCTTAAAGCTATTTCACATTCCTTCAACTCATTTTTCTTTCTTCCATTTCAAGTTCTAAATGTGAATTATATTTTTTTCCTTCTTTTTTGTTTGAGGATTCACATTTTCATCACTATTATCATCACTAATTAATATTGGTTTTATTTTAGATGACTTCGTGATAAATCAAACCTTTTTTGATGGAATTTCTGAATCTTCATTACACTTTTGATTACGTTTTCCTAAAAATTTAAATTTAAATAAATTGTATTAAAAGCATAAATTTTATACATATAAACTTTAAAATAAGATTTTATACCTTTTTGATTAGTCGCATATACTTGTTTTTTTAATTTGACTTTTATCCCACCTTGTGTATGGGACAGCTGAATGATCTTGAATTTAGATTACGTTCATCCAATTTTCAACCTCTTTTAAATAGTTTTAATTGCTTGCCAGTTCGATTTACCAAAGAGTGAGCGGCTTCAGCAATATTTGTATTATTTTCATATTTATTCCAAATTTCCAAATCCATTAATGATGCAGAAGCATTAAGTGATACTAAGATATGGGGTTGTTGGTAATAACCAGTCCAATCTAATTGTTTACCTTTTACTTCATCTTCATCAGTCTTTTCAAGATCTGAAAAAATTGATCTAATTCCATTTGACAAGTTGCCTTTAATAAAGATTTCATTTTTTTTCTTAATTGGTTCACTAAAACGTTTATTGTTTATATTCCTAGAGAATCTTTTTGAAAACTATTTACAATACTCTGTAAATTTACAATAATCTCATTCTGGAATTGCAGATTTTTGTATCAGCGATATTACATACAGTAACTATCTATTGATTTATAAATAAGAAAAATACTTACTCACAAAACTAATATAGCATGAAAGAACTCTTCGACTTCCTCAACTGATTCTTTACCAAGAGGTACTTTTCTTTAACGACCGAATCCTATATAATTTCGATGGAAGGTTTCTTTTCGTGCATCTCTTTACAAGTTCTTTGGATCCTATCTTACTAGATATATTGAAAGAGATAGTCAACATAATCCCTATGATCATGATCGAGATTATCATAAAAAATCCACGAGACTAGGTTTATCTGAGATATCTATAAAATTCTCAAAAGTCATTAAATTTCCAGGACCAGGCGAAGTAGTGAACTCCTATTAAGAATTTCGATTTTTGAGAAATTATCAATTTATTAATGACTCGAGTTTTTGGCAGAATAAATAAGCTAATTATTTATAATTATAGTTTAACAAGAATACCCTTTCCCTAGACAGTAATATCATAATTACGTTGATCTTGATCCTCAAATGTTCTCGTCTAAAAAAATAACAAGTGTATAGTTAGCTTAATTACCGGAAAAAAAAGGCTATTTCTATGATCAAACAATTTTTTCAAGAAATAAATAAATATAATTTTTCTTTACAGGGATAAGTTCGATGAATCTTTATTGTCATTTCTGTGAATGTCACTCGAGTAAAATTTTAGAAGTATCGCCCAAAAAGCATTTTGAGGTTGTAGCGTGACACAGTGTAAGTCACGTGTAGAGGACAACATCTTTACGGCTATTACTGACAACCGCAATTCCATAGTCAAAAACCCTTATTGTACTCATTTGAAATATAATCAGTATTAATTTCGATAAAAAAAAGGTAACATTACAAATTCGTGAAACTCATTAAATTATGTGCTTTATCAGGGATGCAGAGAAAAATCTATTTAGACTCTCAACTGATAAGTTCAAAAATTACGAGACCACATTGAGGCACAATAAATTAATTTTTTAGATTACAAGAATTTTTTTTAGCTACATAAATTGTATTTTCACCCTTTTTTTTCTAAGCACGAGAAAGTAATATGGCGTAATAATAATAAGATTTCATGTGTTGTAAAAAGAGAAAGGTAGCGTAATTATATATGATAAGTACCAATAAATTCATCGATCTAATATTTGTGCATAAAATTCTGTCTATTAGATTTTGCGCATTGTTACATAACCGAATTGGAGCGTAACGGAAATTTGTAGGTTTGTTGTACTTAATATAAATTACACTTTTGTTTGTTTAAAAAAGAAACATCTTTTTTTTTCAATTACGTTAAACAACATCGTCATTTGTGGCGAAGTAAATTATATAAATATAAATTTGACTGCTTTCTTAAATATTTATTTCTCTTCATATTCCTCCTAAAAGACGCAATTTTTTTTTTTTCTATTTTTATTAATAAGATACAAGCACACACACTCTCTTATTGAACATAATTGCCCTTCGTGCTAAACAAAATGAAACTTTCTTTAATTTTAATTGCCTTAGTTGCTTTAATAGTATCCGCTGTTTTTGCTTTGCCAACTCCCGAGAGAGAGGATATAGTTCGTGAAATTAAACGTAAGAATCAGTGAAAAAATAATTTACCTTTATTTGGAATAATACAATTAAATTTCTTTTTTTATATTCTTTTAGTTAAACGTGATTCAAACGATTATGTTAAAATTTCTCGAAGAAAAAAGGCATCCTATGAAGAATTAACTCCAAAGGAAATTGAAGCATGGGAAAAATCTTGGGCTAAATCTGTTGGTCCAGGAAAACGAGATGCTGTAAAGAAGTTGAAAAAATAAATAAATTTCATTCACACATCTAAAACATACATTAATTGCGTTCTTTAAATTAAGAAAGTTATATTTCTTGAAATTTAGAATTTTTTTCCTTTACTCCAAATATTTATTTCGAAAGAATCCTAATTTTTTTTACATATAATAATGTTTAAAAATTATTTTTCATTCATTACCTATAAATTAATGTTATTTTTAACATACATACTGTACATTCACAATATCCTCGATCCTTCTATATAGAAATCCCGTTTTTAAATAATAATAATTAAATAATTTAATTTTTAAACGTAAATAAATCAGTCCCAGTGGCTTAATAAAAGGGGCTTTTCCAAACCAATCTTTTTTCAAACAATCCTGTAAAAATTTTATTAAATTTTTTTATTAAAAAAAAAAGAATCTTTGTCATC
>NQWY01017634.1:0-10898 GCA_019425655.1 Rhizophagus prolifer
AGGGAGAAACATCAATAGTTAAGCGACAAGCTCAACCACCATATTACGTATTACATGCATTTTTCGAACCTGAATTTGATCCTTTTGGTGAAGTTGACCAATATGTAACAGGAACATTTACTTTTACTTTAATGCCTGACGGTGGAATTAGAGTAATTGGTCAATGTAATACTGGTTTTACCGATCCAGATCCAAGCATCTACTCTATTATAATCGTAGCAAGACCTGTATGTCCTACATATATTAAAGAATTGGATTTAACACCATTTTTACAATATTATATTAATGTTCCTGGAACTTCTGGTTTTCAACATGATTTTTATAATGCTTTTACTTTAGAACAAATTCATCATATGTTTGTAGTAGTTAAAATGGGTGGTACTCCAATTGGTGCTGCTTACATTCAAGCCGTTGGGGAGGATTAAATGATTTAAATCATTATTATTATTATATAAAAAAGGTGAACGTTTTAATAAGAATTAAGGGAGAAATATGTTTTTAAGTGGGTTTGCGTTAAATATTTTAAATCATTTTTTTTTTTTTCGCTTTACCCTCAATTATTTTTACTAGTTTTTCTTTCATAATTCTTCTTGTTATATGAAAAAATATATATTATTTTTTCTTTTTTTAACTTATTTTTTTCCGATTTACTTAGTTTGTAAATAAAGGATTGAGCATGCTCATTAAATTTTTGTAACAATAAATAAACAATACATACATTTTACGAATAAAAAAAAACTTATTCAATTACCTAAGACGCAGCAATTGCTGCTATAATTAACTATCGGAGTTTGAACAAAGTTTCTAATTGGTCGTAAAATTTATGTCTTAAAAAAACAAAAAATGTATTTCATTTTATGTATAGTATATTTATTTTTAACCATACATTTTCTCAACAAATAAATCACATGACGTGATTTTATATCATGTGTGCAATCATAAAATGTGAAACCTAACGCGTTTCATTTTATTTTACGTGTTTGGGACTATTAATTAGACAAATTAGTCAGACAACAGACAATTTAGGTATAATCTTTCGGCGTCGTTTGGCATTATTGGTTCAGAATTGTTTTTGAGGCAAGTGCTTTCGCTTTTCTTTTCTCTAACGTCATGAAGTTTACATTTTATTTTTGAGTTTTTTCCATTCTTGGTGATTAATAGTTTTTTCAATTTAAAGATCCAGACTATTTCACAGCTGAACACGACTAGTCTTTGTTGAGTTTTTTATTATATCATTAACAATGTAATGATTTTCTGCGAAGAATATCATTGATATTCCCTCAAACCTTATAAAATAACTAGTTGTGATGAAACACTAGTACATTTATTGAAACGGGTTGCCAGAGCACTTGACATAACGCAAGTTAATTGTTTCATACCCATTACACCTAAGTACAATTGAAAACTCATTCTTTAGCAGTGGAGGGTGTGTAGCTTTTTTGACGGAGTTGAACGCGAAGCTTTGTTGTTATGGAGCATTTGATCTGTAATATACAAGACGTATAATATGGAAACATTAGCCCTACCCATCATTATCCCGCGATGACCTAGTGACCTATCGAGAAATTATTTGGGCAAATTAAGTGGATTTTTGATCAGCAAAAATCATCATTGGTCGATGGAAAGCGGGTAAAAACAGAATAATAGGATAGACATATGTCTTGAGTTAATATTTCAGAAATAGGGGTATTAGCATAGAAAAAAAATCGGCATGTATCATGGGCTACGTCCCGAACATTTGTATTTATTTTTCGCATGTATTTATAAAAAATTTTCTTGGCAAAAGTGATCTCCGTTCCAAATTGGAACGGACCTCATATCTCAGGATTAAGCGCATCAGAACATGTAGACATGTAACGCGGATGCTCAAATCTAAGTAATCTTTTTCACGCCCACATGACTACTATGCCACATATCAAATTAACGTAGTCAATAAAGTACTCATATAATATGCTGAATGTTTCGATGGATAATGCCTTTCACAAACTATAACGGATGTCAATACATAAAAAACCTATTATTACAAGTAATACTATTTTTTTTTTCTGTGAGTTTTCGAAGTACCCGGGGAAACATCTATATCAGTTTTCATTCGTCTTGGACGACGTCGAGACGTTGCGCTTTTTAACAAATTAGTTATCTGAGTGTATGTGTGTTCGACACGAGCCTGTTCATAAGGAATCATAATTAGGCAGTTAAGATGTATATTTTGCAATTTACAGACACTAACTTACCCTGAACGACAATAAACCAGTCCAGTTACAATATCTTTTAGTAAACATAATTGTGTTAGCGTGTTTGGAATTGTAAACGAAACAATTTCGTCAACAAGATAAGCCCCATCATAATAAATCATAGCATAAAAAATAAAATCTCTTCCTGAAAAAAAAAGAAGAAAAAGTTTAGTAAAGGTTGATGAACACGAACATACCAATAACGTTACTTACTATCGACGAAAATTCCATAGGTTTCAAAGCTTTCGTTTAAGCTTTTCTTCACCAGTTATTCCTTTTTTTGGAAAAAAGCCAACCGCATCGCTTTTTCAAAAAATTGTGTATCGTGTACTCTAAATTCTTGTGCATATAATATATGTTTGAAATGTTTGAACTTATTTCTTACCTTTTAAAATTTTTTGAAGGTCGGTAGTCATTTTTTTATGGTCTTCAACTATAACGTTTCCAACCACCTCAAGGAAACCGATTTGAAAATTGATGCCATTTATGTTTATTGTTAATATCCCATCAAGATACCAACCCGTAGATCTCCGTTCTTCAGGGGACTTAGATAGAACTTTTTGGTTTTTGCGATCAACATTTTCTATTTCACCGCTGTTAAAAACGTATAGATTAGTCATTTCTCTTATCAGTCTTACGTTGGTAATCGGATAGTATTGTTTAAATTAAGAAAAATGTCTTCACATAGCAAATTCACAAACCAGCTTCGATACTGGTATTCACTGCTCCCTTCATCATTTAAGACATGTTTTGTTGATTGAAAACACGTTAAACTACAAACATAAAGGTAAAAAGTAGACAATTAATAGTAGGAACTTACAATCTTTGAAATATGTTATCAACCCATTTCGTCAACCAGTGTCTTCGAAATTTGTAATCGCCTTGATAACTAGGCACAAATAAGACTGAATCAAGATCAACAAAGTTATCCTCTGCAATTCCTTTCCCGATTTTGGCAAGCCTTCTAACCGTTACACTATCCGTGATCTTCATAGGTAGTAGCTCATCATCATCCGAGTCTTCTTCTTCATCCGAGTCTTTATTATCTTCCGAGTCTTTACCTTGGGATAATCTCACTTTTTTAGACGAACCCGGGTTCACATAGTTCGAATTTCGTTTCCAAGTGCTCGAGTAAATGTAGAATTATATTTATCATGAACTTCGAAGTTCGTTTCGACTATGTTTGTCACCGTTACGCTCTGTTTTTATATATTGAAAGTAAATTAAATAAATATTTTCTGAACACTTTACGAAGGTAGCATACATACCTTTGTTCTCTCTTTCTTCCAAATCTCCCAATCGTTTTTGTATTCTCCCTTCTAATTATATTTAGTATGTAATAAAATTAATAAAGTACTTCAGCTAAACGAGAATAGTAAATATTATAAAACATAAATACGTTAAATTTATCCAGAACGGAGTTAAGCCTATCTGAATTTTCTTTGCGACTTATTGCTTTAATTAGTATTTTTGAATATTTTTGTATGGATCTTGACCGATCAGAAGCATCTACGAAACGAAAGAAAGAAAGAGGGGTAGGAGCTTCACTTTGCAACATCCAATCTATTTGTGCTTCTTCACGTTGTTTTCGTACACCTGGGTTTCTAACCGTTTTAAATTTCGCCTGTATTATTAGTTTTGAAAGTAACGTGTCACTTAACGTGTCTGAGACTTTATCTATACCCTCAGACGCGTCATAGTCGTCATACGCGTCAGATGCCTAATGCCGGCCCAGATGTCCTAAGGCATTATAAACATGCACATGAAATTAAATCTATCAGCTACTTGCCAGGTTCAAAATGCTTAAATAAAGGAGTGAGATCAAAATACCTTGTTTTAGAAGCCGCTTTAGTTACTTGGGTTAAAGAACAAAGAAAAATCAAAATATCATATGAAGCATAATTCAAGTGAAGCCAGGCGCTTGCACGAGTATGCATTTTGCTCTGCTTCATTTTTTCTTATCAAATTTTAAAAATCAAGGTAAGCTTTCAATATGCTTAATGAACCCTAATTATATTTAGTATGTAATAAAATTAATAAAGTACTTCAGCTAAACGAGAATAGTAAATATTATAAAACATAAATACAGCTCACAGACGTTAAATTTATCCAGAATTGAGTTAAGCCTATGTGAATTTTCTTTGCGACCTATTGCTTTAATTAGTATTTTTGAATATTTTTGTATGGATCTTAAGCATCTACGAAACGAAAGAAAGAAAGAGGGGTAGGAGTTTCACTTTGCAACATCCAATCTATTTGTACTTCTTCACGTTGTTTTCGTACACCTGGGTTTCTAACCATGTTTTGAATTTCGCCTGTATTATCAGGAAGAAAGTAGTTTTGAAAGTAACGTGCCTGAGACTTATCTATACCCTCTATACTCTCTCAGGTATTAGACGCGTCATACGCGTCAGATGCCTAATGCCGGCCCAGATGTCCTAAGGCATTATAAACATGCACATGAAATTAAACCTATCAGCTACTTGCGAGTATGCATTTTGCTCTGCTTCGTTTTTTCTTATCAAATTTTAACAATCAAGGTAAGCTTTCAATATGCTTAATGAACCCTATCAACCACAACTTGGTTAAGCACGAAGGGCGACTGCGACGGACTTGTGAACTGTCGGAAGCTAAAACTAGCGAGTCATCTTTTGAATGGCCGGCTTGATGTGACACCCACCATTTTTTTTTGTGATCCATTATGAAATATCTTATTACATTAAACTAACTTTTTCATTATTTTTTTTCCTGAGCGTTTCAATGAAAAAGTTTTTACAACGAAGTTAGAATATACCAGCATAAATGAGATCTTTGAAATTTTCCATTTGACTCATATTATAATGATAATATATAGTGGGTAAGGAAGTACTGTAAGTACATTACTTACCTGATACTGGTAACTGTACAAGCAAAATCGCATGAAATTCGATAAAGATGATGTCACTTTTCAACTTAAGATCAAGAGTCATAGAGGATTTTTGAGAACGCATAACACATCACTAGCGCCAACGAAGCCACTCATTGCGAATTTATTTCCTGCATCATTTAACCCCTATTCTTCGGCAAGAATTTCTCCGATATCACACTGCGCATTTCAGGTTCTATGCTTTCACATTTACTATTGGATTCCACGCTGAAGATCATTCCAGCATTTGAGGCGATAAGTTTGTTCACTGTAATATTCACCTGCACCCCATTCACCTCTTATATTTTTCCACGTAGTCTCTTTATGATCTCCATTGCATAATGGACAGAGTGTTGAACTATTAAGTTTAAATCGGGAGTCTGGTTTTGTTAGATGATTTACTCATTTCAGCTTTGGACGAACTGTCTAGACAATTCCTTTCGAATCATCTAAAGAATCAGTTAATGGAACAGGTGCAAATGATGCACGATAATTATCACACTGGTCACTTTTGCCAACAATGAAGTAAACGCTATAACCTTTCCAATGAACAAAAATATTGCACGATATGCATTTATGAATGTAGAACTTGTGAATCGCAGAAATATACTTTATTATAAAATTGCTGTATTATACATTATAAAATATTGAATTATTGCGAAAATGCTATTTCTAAATATTTCCTGCAAATAAAACTTTCTTCCATTATAAATGAGAAAAAATTTCTTTTTTATTTCCCAGATCTTTTTACTCTTTTGTTATTAGATTCGTGTGAGTCATCATTAACTGACAGATTTCGTTTAATCAATTTTGAGCTTGCCTCGTGATAATCATCATAGTGTTGATTGATTTATTCGATGAAAACCATTAAGAATTACAGAATCCTAGAATATTCATAAATGAGTTTAATATATAACCGTATAATATAACAAAATTTAAAAACTCTAACCTTTGCAAGTTCAATTTTTTGTTTCAAAACCTTTTGTTTTGTGGACTTTTCAGTTACTTTAGCTCTACGAACCTTTTTATAATTCGTGTCGTCTGTTGAAACTAAGATGTTAGTATAATTAACCAATGTGAAATACTTTATATATGCGAGGAGTGTCTGAAAGATTACTCTTTAGCAAAAACATGGATGCACCACACCTAACAAGAACACAACTTGCAACGAGATTTCTCCCCACTAAAGCGTAATCAGACACGATTATCCCCTCAGAAACAGATATATTACCCATATCTGAAAAACGAGAACGCATCACGCCTAACAGGCACGCGACCTGCATGGATAATCGGCTCAGACTATTATACTTTCATATTCAATGAAATTAATGTTACCTTCAGTTGATTAGCCAATTCTGAAAGCCGACTTTGGGCGGGGTGTTGCTTCGCAAATAACTTCCGTAAAATTCCGATCTCTATCTTGAACGAAGAATGTACCAAATTTTTTCTGGAAATATTATGGACTTTGTGTAAATGATCTGAAAATTCACAGAGGCTAGGCCATTCCTTGTGAGGACGATTCCAAACGTCTGCCATAATGTGTAAGTGAAGTCATAAACAAAACAATCATAATAATGAGTAACAAATTGTAAATTTTTACCATAATATCTAAGTAGATCAGAGGCAGTCTCTGGTAGAAAATTAGAAGTCGAAATTAGATAAGGAGGGAGTTCGTTAGTGCATGTCTTTTTGGTAGCTTCAGTGTTTTGCAAATCATCTGTTTCGGGTGAGTAGGCGCCAACTGGGATTTCTTCAGAAGTCGAAATAAGGTTACAAGAGGGCTCATTAATACATGTCTTTTCAATAGCTTCATCGATTTGTAATTTTCCTTGGAAACTTTCTTCTGATTTCTCTAGTTCGTTGATAGATGCCGATGCTAGAGATGAGATGTAAGATGCTGTAAGAAAAGCTAAGACAGCGAGAAAAACAAGGTTAAGATTAGAATGAGGCCGTGTACTTACCTTGCACTTCGTCTTTAAGTGACTTGATCAAAAAAGCTATGGCTCCGGCTGGTCCGCCAAGAAGGTTATATGGAGGAGCTAAAAGCTTTTCTTCTGTCAAATTAATGAAGACTTGACCAGCGACTTTATTTTTCTCAATTATCTAGATCAGCTCATTTTGCTTGGACTTCACGTCTGTTCGTTTCCATTTCTTAATGTCCTCAGCTGTCGCTAACTTTCATAGTTAAAAAATAGGTACAGTATTGTATGGTATATTACTTTTGTTATTCTCAAAACTCAAAATATAGAGTTCGCGATTTAAAATATATGGGAAATCGATTATCGCATTTGATCAGTTACACAAATGAACGATGATAATATTCAGAACGTGACTACGCATTGTCTCTACTTCTATGCTTTTATAAGCACAACTCCAAGTATTCTCTGAATAGCTTGTAATACCTCATCATGTGTGATTATTGGCCCTTTGATACTATTACAAATCAAATAATATATGAGGGCATGAAAAATATAGTAAAATTTGTGATACTTACCTACAATTCTAATAATTGATTTTTTTTTTTAAATTTTTATTCAAAGACCACGCAGATATTGTAATACAAATGAAAAGCAATAAAATTACTAAACTAAGTGTAAAATACCGCCCACCCAGATCAACCAGATGCGATCCATGAATTCGCACTGAGTTTTTGATATACGTTTTATATATTTCTGACAGAATTGCCCACTAAAAACCCACTCCAAAATCCCACCCAAAATGTAAAATTACCCATCAGATACCCAGACAATGCACTACTAAAATCCAGGTATTGAATACCTAATAATCCAATATTGAGATTCGCTAAGGTGAGTAGGTTGTATGGCTCAACTAATTTACATAAGAACAGGCCAGTATATCCCCAGTAGTGTTTCCCACAACATTTACAAAAAGAAAACCCCTGGAGCCTCCTCCATTCTATTCTTACTTCCTTTATCAAAACCACACAAGAGAAAGGTAAAAAAAAGTCTATCTCTATCCCACTAAATAACAGTAAACAAAAAAAGGAAAAAAAAAAGGTAAAAAAATGAAATGTAAAAAAAAATAAAGCATCCACCACAATTTGTGCATAAGTGTTTATCCCGGTCCTTTTTCTTCCTAGCTGTGTATAGATAGCTATGGAGAAGTTGCAGGTCTGTAATACCGTTAAATAATTTAAAGGTAACAACTAGTGTAATCCCATCATCGTAATGTGAAAATGGAAGCAGAAGTGTGTATGAAGATGGTAAGTCATTGTAATCATTATTAAATATTAGACACACATAACTTGACGTGTTATGTATTTGTTGAAAAACTTGATCAAGAAGAAAATCAGGAGTACTACCTAATTTAGATAAATACCTTTCCAAATTGGCGTCATTTTTGTTGTAGCCAGAAAAAATTGGGTATAATGTAGTAATCTCTATCCCCGAAAAGAGGGGAGAAGATTAGAAGAAAAAAGAGGAAAAAGTTCCAGGTAAAAGTGGTTGAAGAAGCGTAAAAAATGTGATTAAAGGAATTTCTGTAAGTATGGTGGACCATTTATTTATGACCTCAGCAGTTAAGAGGTGGTGAAGATAAATATACCAAGATTGTCTATTAAAGTAGTGAAAAGCATTATAAAAAATATTCAAAGTCCTTGTTCACTAAGACCTTCTCAATTCTTTCCATATTATGGTAGGTATTTCACTTAAAATAAAAGATATTCCATTTCACCCAGGCTGAGAGTCCCAGTAACTATTGATTATGGTATAACTCAGTCAATATTTAAGCTAAAAAGATGAAAATTACTACCATTAGATTCCTCTCAATGAGACGAATCTAATGGTATAAATTTCATTAAAATCGAATCACTACTCACTAGTTGCAGAAATAATATATAGGGTATGTAGAATAAGAAAATTTGTAAAAATAAGCAACTTTTGGCAAAATTTACATATAAACTTTATGCAAACTCAAATGTAAGTTATATCAGTATTATTCAGGATCCTATCCTTATACTATAGGTCCAGATTATGATATTTTTTATAGTTGTAAGCATTTCATTACTTTTTGAGAGATTCAGCCGTAAATATTTACTTTCAACCAAAAAAATATAACAAAAAATAAATTAAGTTTATGAAGCATTTGTGAATTGAATTTAATTTAAAAATATTCAAATAGAATATAACTAATTTACACCCCAGGTGATTTCACTTGGGTGATTTAACCTAATAATTTTTATATTTCATATGAGACTATAACTAACGGGTAGGTGATTTCACCTACATGATTTATTAAATTTTATTGACTAATTAATGTGCAGATCATTTCTTAATGTTTATTTGTTTAATTTTAAATGTTTTTTTTTAAACACACTCTCTTTGCTTTTTAATGTGTTAATGCTGGTTTTTTCTTTAAAATAGTTTATAATGAAGTTCTTTTTATTATTTTCTTGCTTTTCACTGCTTTTTACTTTTACTAATGTTACTTTCAGAAGGTTAGATTACTTTACTTATAGGACTTAAAACAGGTTTGTTCTTATTGTTTTATTATTTTTGCTATATTTTGTGCTTTTTTATATCAATAATAACATTAGATTTCTTTTTTTTTTAACTTTCATGCCATTCTTTATTATACTATTTTTGTATATTTTGTTGGTATGTTTTTCCTATCATTTTCGCAGTGGTTTTCTTATCATTTTCGTGGTATTATTTATATTTTAATTGTGTTTTTCCTATCATTTTCATGGTGTTTTTCCTATCATTTTTGTATATTTTGGTTGTATGTTTTTCTTATCATTTCCGCGGTGGTTTTTCTTATCATTTTCATGGTATTATTTATATTTTAATGGTGTTTTCCCTATTATACTTCTCAGTAGAATTAAAAAGTCAATGTCAAAATATTACGGCATAGCCAAAAACAATTACGTCAGTACAAATATTTACTAATAAAACATATAATTATAGCGAATTACGGCATTTCAATTACGTCTGTCATAATTCAAAAATTCAATTCCGCTGATAAATATATTCCCTATCATTTTCATGGTGTCTCCTATCATTTTTGTATATTTTGGTTGTATGTTTTTCCTATTATTTCCGCGGTGATTTTCTTATCATTTTTGTGGTATTATTTATATTTTAATGGTGTTTTCCCTATCATTTTTGTGATATCTTTCCTATCATTTTTGTATATTTTGTTGGTATGTTTTCTTATTATTTCCGCGGTGGTTTTTCTTATCATTTTTGTAGTATTATTTATATTTTAATGGTGTTTTCCCTATCATTTTCGTGGTATCTTTTCTATAATTGCTGTATACAGTCAAAGCTCGTTATAGTGAATCCCGTTATAGTAAATTTGGCTTATAGTGAACTTTTTTTATTTTCCCAGTTCATTCTATATAAAATTATACTCGTTATAGTGAATTTCTTAATTAAATCTCGATATTAGATATAGTAAACTTAATAAAAATTTTAATGTAGACCATATGTTATAAATTTATACTCGTTATAGTGAATATCACGTGAAATTAATATTTGTAAGTTGTAACACACATCATCATTTTTAGTTAATATAAACGCCCATCTATTGTAACACATTAACGCATCTTTTCTTTGTTCTCAAAGATGCCACCTGTTAGAAAAGGCAAAGGAAAAGTAGTTGATAGAACCAGTAAAAGAAAAAGTTTATCTTATGCAGAAAAAAAAGAATTATGCGAATGGAAAAGAGATAATCCATCATATAATCAGGAGGAACTTGCTAAAAAATTTGGTATATCAAAGCCACAAGTTTGTAAAATA
>NQWY01017666.1:0-18456 GCA_019425655.1 Rhizophagus prolifer
GTTTAGAATCGGTGATGACGGACAATCTCTGAAATTTAATGCAATCTCTGCTTTCTTTATCCAACTAATCACTGTCCTCTCAATAATAATAAATGCAACTTTATTTGAAGAAATCCAATTATAATAATACTCAAAAAAAAAAAAATATGTACATTCAAAATGAAAATATTCAAGTTTTCAACTTCATTGAACAGTATACATAAGTACAGAGCAAAATTTGCATATTCCACCATAAATTTGCGAATCGTATTATTGCGTATTGTTGCTATCACGCAAAACGATAATATAATTATCTTCTAATAAAGAATCCTTATAAATTAGTTGGTAATGTATCTAACTTGTTTAATTCCTGCAGAGAAAGATAATTTTCGTTTTCATTTTCATATTTTTTTACTATACTATCATGTGAATTTCCCAAATCTCTTTCTTCTACTTCCTCCTTTACTTTAGAAATTTTATATTGATGTCTACGCCAATTAACATACAATTGTAAAATTTTATCTTCAGGTTCAAGACCATATTCTTCCATCCAATTATCATCTTTTTCACAGAATAATTTCCAACTATCTTCAGCATATTTACCCATACCAAATAAATTTTTGGGAGTTTTAAAATTTGAATTCAGCAAGTATGCATATGAAAATTTTATTATTCTTTCTGCTCTTGAATTTCTAAATATCAATAATCATTTGATAATTTAATTATTGAATTATACTTATTTCAAAATAAGTAATTCAACAAAGATACTTAACTGTAGTCCTAATGGACGTAACAAATCAGCTAATGTATGAACATCAGCTAAAACAGCTTTTTGTGGGGTTGGATATTCTTCTAAAAATTTCCACATTATTGGTAATGCTTGTGAACCTCTTGTACGATTTAAAAACATTGTTGCTATTAATAGCTTTTAATTTTATATACAAATCGTGTCGGTTATAATATTTAAGACACGTGAATTAATATTAATTATAATTAAGAATGATAGCATACCTTCCATGGATCATAATATAAAGTTTCTTGTACAAGATTAAAAGGAGATGGCATAGGAATAAATTTTGGAACATAATTAATTACGATTGATGCAGCTTTTTTAGCTTCTTCCATAGTTGGAAGTTTTGAACCACCACCTCTACTTTTAGATTCTTCAAAATTGACGTTTAAATCTTTTTCTGAATTGAAATCTATCTCTGAAATAGATTCTTCTTCTGCATCCAAGTCTATATCTAAATTAGATAAGTTATTCGTGAAAAGAAAAGCTTCTTCAGAAAATTTGATATGTTTAGTGGAGGAAGTATTAGCATTTCTTGTAAATCTCTTTTTTATTGATTTAAAATATTTTGATATTTTTCCCGTTCGTTTTATTGATGTAATATCTCGAGTTTTGGTTATATCTTTATTTAACGCGTCTTTAAATGACGCGTTATTATCTCCATTTATGGAGCTAATAAAATAAGGACTTTTAGTTTCAGTTTTAACTATTTCAGTTTTTCTTTTCATTTCATAAAACTTTAAATAAAAAAGAATAAAACCATAATCACAAACCAAATTAACCATTTAATCAAATAATTCTTTCTTCGCGCCGGCAAGGGAAGACTAGATAGTTAAAATCTCATGTGATAGTCATATGATTTATACTTGCCAGATTCGAGAAAAAAACCGGTAAAATTGGTAAAATTCCCTTTTTTACCATAAAGCATGTCACTTACCGTATTGGTAGGGACATATAATTTAAATCAAAGATTATTAGAAAAAGATCTAACAACATGGTTGTTCCCTCAATACCTACCGGAAAAACCTGACATAATAGCAATAGGATTTCAAGAATTTAACGAGTATCCTAACGCATACTTAAATATTAATAATGAAGATAGAATAAAACATTGTGAGAAAATGATCGAAGCAGCAATATTTAATTATACAAATGAACAATATACTAAAGAAATAAGAAGTATATCCGTTGGGTTAGCATTAGTAATTTACGTTAAAGAGTATAAATGTGGAACAAGTTGGAGTTGGACCAATCTGGGCTGGTAACAAAGGAGCGATTGCAGCTCGATTAATGGTAAATGATACAATATCGGTCTGTTTTATATGTGCACATTTAGCACCACATTCACATAATGTAGTAAAAAGGAATAAGGATTTTAAGAGTATTATTGAGAGAGTAATATTTAATGATAAAAGTAATAAGGATATTACAATATATGATAATGATTACGTGTTTTTTTTTGGAGATTTAAATTATCGTATAGAAATAGAACCGATAAAAAAAGATGATTTAATGAATCTATTAAATGCAAATGAACATCAATCGGTAATAGAATTTGATCAATTAAATATTGAAAAAAGAAAAGGTAAAGTATTTAATGGATTTCAAGAAGGTGAAATAAAATTTCCTCCTACTTACAAATATCATGTTGGAAGTACGAAAACTTTTAATCATTCAAAAAGGATTCCTGGATGGTGCGATAGAATATTATATTTTTCTAATCGTATCGAATCAATTAAATTACATCAATATACATCTAATAATGATTATATTACATCAGATCACAAACCAGTTTCTGCTTTATTCACGATTAATTATGAATTTCTTTTGCTAAATTTAATTTTAAAATTGATAAATGGAGATTTATAAAAAAAATAATTGGAAAATTAGCTACTAGAATATTCGGAACATTATGGTTGTTATTTTGGACAAAATGGACAAAAATAACTATCGTATTAATTGGTATTTTTATTGGTTGGTATTTTATTTATCCATAAATATATATTATTACATGATTAAGTTAATGAATAATTTAATGTTCTTATTTAATCTCCATTTACAACAACATGAGGAACATATTGATATTCTACTAAAGATAAATTTTTTTCTAAATTAATATTACTAATACTATTCTCGTTACTATCTTCAATTGTAATTTCCGCACTGATATTTTGATCAACTACTATTCTCATAAATCCACGATACATTTCTACTCTTGCATTACGAATATTTACTGTAGTATTTGGTTGCAATAAATTTATTTGATCGGTTAAAAACAATTCAAGTATGATTTTTTTTCACATAACTACCGTTCATTGCTTTCATGATAATACATCCTGTCGAATCTCCAATTAAAATTTCTGCAACTTTAATTTTAGTCCAAGCTACATAAAATTATTAAAATATTTAAATTAATATAATTTTCTTTTCTTTTAACAATAAAGGAATTTCTTTCTTAACACTAACTGGGATAATCATCGATGTTGATCTGGTTTTAATTCTGCTACTGGAATATCTATCGGTACGAACATGATATCGGAACCATTTTGTTTTTCCAATATGAATGAATACTTTACTGATAGGTTATATTTATATATGTTTGTTTTTGATGAGATCTACATTCTGATCATGTAACGATGCATTTTTTGTAGCATCATCGTACATCTTTTTTTTTTTTATATTAAAAAGATTATAAGATTATTCGAAAATATTAAATATATTTAATTAATTTTTAAATAATGAATTTTGTGACTACTTCTAGTATATTTGTTAGAAGGTTTCTGAATACTAGTTCTGTATTGAAAACTAGTACAGCATTGGTAAAAGGTATGAAAATACCTTCTCCTTTTGCGTTAACGAAAAGACCTTTTCATGCCAGTTCTTTTACTGCTTCTGATCAATTATTTCTAGTAAGATTTTACAATTTAATATTTTTTTTAAAATAATAATATTTCTATTATGTTAAAATATTGGTTCTCCATTCTTATTTTTAAATAGCACCGAGATACACCGGAAAATAACCTATCAATTCCATTCGAATTTACAGAAGACAATTTAAAAAGGGCGAAAGGAATTATATCACGTTATCCACCACAATATAAAAAAGCTGCTGTTATACCTTTATTAGACATAGGTCAACGTCAATTAGGTTGGACAAGTATTTCTGTTATGAATGCTGTAGCTAAATTGTTAGAAATTCCTCCTATGCGCGTTTATGAAGTTGCCACTTTTTATACCATGTTTAATCGGTATGTATACATATATGTATATACCTATTAAAGTATTTTAAATCTTATAAACTAAATTCTAAATTTATCTTAATTAGAAGTCCAATTGGAAAATATTTTTTACAACTTTGTACAACGACACCATGTCAATTATGTGGTTCAACAGAAATTTTAGAAACAATTCAAAATCATTTAAAAATTAAACCAGGCGAAACAACTCCTGACAAATTATTTACTTTAGTAGAAGTTGAATGTGCTGGTGCCTGTGTTAATGCTCCCGTATTGGCTATTAACGATGATTATTATGTAAGTACTACTGTTCTATTATATATAAATTTGTACTAAAATGTTTTAACTATAAATTTCATAAATTTAGGAGGATTTAACCCCAGATACAACTATAAAATTATTAGAATCATTAAAACAAGGTAAATTACTAAAACCTGGACCACAGTCTGATCGTATTACTTGTGAACCTAAATCTGGTCTTACTACCTTAACAAGTGAACCATATGGCCCTGGTGATTTCGTTAGATCTGATTTATAAATTAATTAAACTGTATATAAAAATTTTATTTAAAATTAAAATATTTCTAGTATAAAATTACATTTCTTCTAAAATGAATCTTTTTTTATCATATTCTAATAATAATTTCCTTAATATGATATGTTTAATGCAAATTTTATAAAAAAAAAATTATCTATTAAATGAAATATATATATCTAATACTTTTAGTATAAAAATGCATTCTTTTTGAAATGGTTTCTTACTCAGTTATTCTGATTGTTCTCGGTTAATTCAATGACTTGAGCACCTTCATCAACAACATCTAACGTTTTTACAACCACTTGGGTGTCTTTCTTTCTTTTTAAAACTTCTGTTATTCTATTAGCAATTAAATCAAAATTATCAACTGCTAAGGCTAAAATCGTTGGTCCTGCCCCACTTAAGCATATGCCTAATAATCCGGGGTCTGTTTTTGGATTTACACTTGATAAAATTTCTGATAATCCAGGAATCTAAAAAACATTATTGAAAAGATTAAGTCTCGATATATATATTTTCATATAGTTAACCGAAATTATAAATTAATTAATCGACTTACCAATTCCATACGGTATGGATGATGTATTTTATCTTGCATCGCTTGAAATATCAAATCAGCATCTGGTGGTGACTGCGAAAGAGCAGTTGTTAAAACAGCTAATCGTTGTAAATTAAATACCTAAAAGAATTTATAATGAAAGTTTTTAGCAAAGAACATATTTTATTATTAATATGAAGAGATTAAAACATACCACATCTTGCCTTTCGTAAGTATGTGGTAATACACTCCTAGCAGTAGCAGTAGCAACTTCGAATTGAGGAATAATAGTAATAGCTTTGATTTCTCTAGCCCATTTTAATCTAATATAATGACCTATCCCAACCGGTACTGTTGATTTTAATTCTTCTTGTTTAATTGCCGGCTCATTCGCAATTGTTCCATCTTCAAAAGTTTCCGAATGAGGAATAGTAGGAGCTTCAATATCTTTAGAATCCAATTCACGTAAATAAGATGCAATAAATCCACCCATTAAAGCAGCAGTAACATTATCGGGATGTCTTTCAATCATCAAACAATAATCTAATAATCTATCTTTAGTTAATTTGAGATCTCCTGCTACATTACCTAATATCACACCAGCAACTACAGCTGCTCCACTACTACCTAAACCTCTACCAAAAGGGATTTCATTATGAACATTTATGATCATTGGTGAAGGAAATCCATTTATATTATTTGAAGTTAATACGAATAACGATGTTTTAGTGATTAAATTTTGACTAATTGATAATGGTACATGTGAACTACCTTCACCGCTATAAGTTAATACTATATGTTCATTAAAATTCGGTAAATTCGAATGTTTTGGTAGAATTTTAACAGTTAGTGTTAAATATAATGACAAGGTAACTCCAAGTACATCAAAACCTGGTCCTATATTTGACGAGGAACAAGGAACTCTTATCTCTATTATTTTCCTTGGAGAAGACATAATTATTAAAAGAGAAAAATTCAATAATGAGATGGATTTTTTTTTTTCAGATTTTTATATCGTGTAATATGTGATTAGATTAGATAAAAACGTGTTCGTTTATTAAAGTTTCGGATTATCTGTAATGACGTTTAACATTATGTAATATTTGATCAGGAATCAAATCAGATATCATTGATCAATTTCCACGAAGTTGGCGTTCTCAGTTTAATAACATTCTTTTAAATTAAAAAAAGCTATTTTTTGAAATACTTTCCCATCCTCAATTACGATAATCAGTACATTAAATAAAATTTACACGTTTTAATTTCGAAGAAGAAACGAAAGAATGGGTGAGGTATTTACAATTTTTATTGTAAATATCGTATATTTTATGTTTCTTTATTAAATTACCTGACGCTTTTAAATATATAAATACTGTCTTATAGGAAATACAAACTTATTTTAATAAGTTATTAACAAGGCAAGGTTTTCTCATATTATTATTCTATTTTTTCCTTTCAAAAGTTTTTTAACAAAACTTTTCTCTTATTTTAATAGAATAGACGGTTTGAAAGCTGTAACAGTAACGGACGGAGATGGCGTTATATTAATAAAATGTGCTTATTGCTCTTTCCTCTTTTATTTCCTCTTACAAAACTATAACAAATAATCCTTTTCTAAATTTAAATAGCCGTATCAAATGATGTATCACCGAGAGTTCTTGAACCAGCACTATCGACAACATTTTCTGTAGTAAGCGAACAGGTAAAGGATTTATTATATATAGCATATTCTTTAATAAATCAGAAGGGCATCAAAATTAGGATTGAAAAAGAATAAATCAATAGTAAGTTTATTTGGCCTTTTTCAAATTGTACAATTTAATCATACGCCTTTGATAACTACTTTGGTAGCTGATTCGGGTTCTAATACTGGTGAGATTGATTGTATATAAAATTCTTTTTTTTTTATCTATTTCGAACGGACTATATTATATTAAAGGAGTATTATTGGATCTTGGGAATGAACTAAAAGAAGTTACAGATATAATTGCTTCGGCATTATCAGAAAGACAGGTTATTGTTTAAACCAATTTAAATTTACAAATCAACATACGGGATAAACCTTTATATATATACAATGTATTAAATATGTAAACAAAACCCCCTTTTGCCTGATAACATTCTAAAAAAACTGGTAGTCACTAGTCACTATAGATCTCAAAATATTAAGTTGTGGACATAATATTGAAAGTTTTTTTTTTTTGCATGTTGATGAATATGTTCGATATATTTACCATTATTATAAAAAATATCCGCAAAAATTTTAACCAGCTTATAAATCATAGTCACCGAGAGTAGATCGGAGATGTTGTGTTACATTGATAACGATTTTTAGATTTGGTTTAAATAATGGTTCGATCTGTAGCTATCTATATCAAGGTCACTTCGAAGCCGCTCTAAGCGCATTACATAACGCAGGAATCTTTTATATAACTGGTTTCACCTAGAAATAAGAAAGTCTACAATTTCACTCAATTTTAGAGTATAGAATTTATCTTTCTTGTGATGCTAATAAAGTTATTATTTGATATCCAGTAAAAGAAAAATTAAGTGTAAATAGATTCAAAACTATTCTATTTTATAAAAAGGTCAAAATCTCGCGAAATTTTCATTTATCATTTACTATCTTGTATTATTACCAAGGCCAGTCTCTTAATAACCATATCAATATGAGAAACGCTCAATTTAGTCTTTTGATATTTAACTTTTCATATCACTAATACACAATGGAATTCGATTTGTCGGATCCTCGATATACCAAACAGTCTGAGCGGATTATTATATATATAATAAATTTGTTCTTGATATATCAGATTTCTTGATATATCGAATAATTTTTATACTACTAATGGACCGGTGTATCAGTGTGATTTTTTAAATGCGATAAAACGTTGTGATCTTTTAAACTTTACAATAAAAAAATATATATATATTGTATACATTTATTGAAAGTACATAATGGAATATGTGTCATTTTCTATTTATTCAAAAAATGAACATTTTTTTAATCCTAAAATATGATAAATCAAAATAAATAAATTAATTAAGATAATACAATAAACAATGTTAATAATGATCTACTTACCATACGAGTTTTGAGAGTACGAGTGATGACCCTTTCAGGTGTTCTGTGAATAAAAATTATTTTAGTTTTAATGACTACAAAATTACTCTATTATTTTTAAATACGTACACTACATGGACAACAGCACCCCAACCAGCCAAACTATCTCTGTCAACAGCATTCAATAAAGATTGCGAAACAGTTTCAAATAAATCCTCAGGTTCTAAATCGGGCTCCCATAAAGATTCGCATACTCCAAATAAACTATCTGTAGTTGTTCCACCAACCACAAAATCTTTTGCAAAGTTAATACAGCCTATCAAATCCATTCCACAAATAAATGGTTGATTACTTTTGTCAAGTCCAGCAATTATTGGTTCAACAAAATATGGTCCAAACCTATTATTTAATTAGAGAAAGTTAACCTTTTTGATATTTCAAAAATTTAAGAATTCTTAATGATTACCTTCTTTCGTACAATGTTGAAGATACCATATGTGCTAATGTACGTGGTTCAATTTCGCGTTCTTCACTTAATTTGTACATATTGATTTTAAAACGAAACCTTTCTGATCTATTAAAGTAAAAAAAAAAAAATAAATTATTTTATAAATTATTTTACAATACAAGAAATTGAAATGTAATGAATCGAAATTTGAATGTTATTTACAGAGTTCGAATATCAGTAGCTAGACCAGGAAGTCCGATAAAAGTTTTATCTGTTGCGGGAAATACTTTTGGAAAATCAGTTGACACAGTCATCAATTGAACTCCAAAACGTTTATCAGAACCAATAGCAACACAATTCTTTCCGACCATGGCCACTATCGCCCCACCATTATATTCCATAATCGACTATAATATACAAAAAAGTACATTCCGTTAAAAAGTAAGTCCATATTATATTTAAAGTTTAATAGAATCATTTACCATGGTGACTAAATATTTCAAAAAAAAAATGGGTTAAGAAAAGTTAAGTGTGTAATGCTAAAAAAAAAATTCTTTGATATGCATATCAATACTACGTATTATGATTACGTTTTTCAGATATTTGTGTAGCGCAAATTTTTATCTTCACTTTTAGATTTACAATGGAATATATTCCAAGTATTTACAATGTTGCAACTTAGTTCTTACTGAGCGTGAACGATTAGCTGAAGATATTTTAACAAACAAGCAATTGGTAATTTAAAGGGCTTTCAATTTAAACTCAGTCACGATTGTTCTAATTACAAATTTTTTGTCAAAGATTATAGATTATGATAGAACAAGAAACACTAATAGAGAAGCGTTAGCTAAACTTAAAAAAGAACCTTTAAATTCTCAAAAAAATGTATGGGTAAACCTGGGAGATTTCTTTGTTAAGCTTGAAAAAGATAATGTAAAAACATATATAGAAAAAGGTATAATTTTTGTCCTTTTTTACAATTCCTTTATAACAGCATAATCTGAATATAACAAATAATTATCCTTGCAAATATAAAATAGATCAAAAGAACCTTGAAAAAGAAATTTCTTCGTTAAGAGATACAATAAAACAAAAAACCACTGAATTAGAAAAATTAGAAACTGGTGAAAATAAAAAAATGAAAGGATTTGAATTACGTGGAATTACAGCCAATGATTTGTATAATATTACTGGTGTTAATAAAGAATTTGATGAATAACTTCTTTCATTACTTGTAAAACGATGTTAGTTGTATCAGTATACCATAATTCATTGCCAATTCAAGAGGAATTCATTACACTTTAATCAAGGTCTATATAATTTTATCTACAATCCAATTGGTAACATTTTTTTTATTTGACAATATTCAAAAAATGAAATGTATATTGTGCATTACTAAAATTCGTGTTTTACCGTTTCCTTTCTAATTTCTTCAGCATTCCAATTAAACTTTTTCCATTTTTTTCGCAATTCTGTATTAAATACTGTTCAAATTCTTCACGAATATTTTTTAATTCCTGTGTAATTGGCATTTGGCCATCTCTTGTCACCAATAAAGGATTCAACAACAAATCAAATAATTTCTGCCAGAGATCACCTTGCCAATATCGTTTAAATGAAAGTATTGGTTTATATCTCTTCACCGCCATTGTAGCTGGTCCAGACATAAAAGTATTGGTTTCTACTAGTACTGGAGTAATTTGCATATATTGATTATGCAGCATACAATGCACTACACCAGCCAATCCATAATAATCAGCTTGCCACTTCCAAGGCCTACCTTCACGCATTTCAACGCAATCTTGATCATCAGTCACCCACTCAGCGATAAATTTCATATCGTCTGGAAATAAAGTCACATCAATAGAACGCCCAAAATCAATTAATTTAATTCCTTTCTTTGACCATCCGTTCGCACCAGAAGGGTCATATTGTATATCCCACTCTTCTATCGGTTCTAATCTTAAAAGGCAGTTATCGGCTTTGATATCACCGTGTATTACTCCGGCCTCGTGAATAGACTCAATTGTTTTCAATAATTCTATTGTAAAGAAAAATACCAGAAGTTCATCTAACTGTGTATTCTCCCTTTTAGCTTGATTAACGGCATCCAAAATCGTTCCTTGATGACCAAATTCCATCACCATGTAACTTTCATTGTTGTAATAATACGATGAATATACAGATATAATAGAATCAATAGTTGGGGAGTTGATTCTTTCTTGCAGTTTACGTATAATGTAAAACTCCAAGGCACTTGAAGGTGATTCATTCTTTAATGCACGTGATGATTTCTTTTCGTTTTGATTAACTGCATAATCTTCTGTGTCCAAAACAAGATATACTTTGCCAAATCCGCCTTCTCCTACCTTTTGGCGTATAAGAAACGAATCATTAAAGAATGTGATGGGTTCTTCAATGTTTACTGAGTCATTTTTACGTCGACCTTGTGTGTCCCAGCAACGTGAAATTTTCTCTATTTTTGATCTATTATTGCAAGTCTGTTTTCGAGCGTCATAAAATCCTTTATAATGATTTAATGGAGGTTGTAAGGCGGCTAAAAGTTGCTCAATGACTTTAGGATCAATTGGATTACATGGATTCGAAAGCTTTGGAAAAGCAGGCGGTTCCAGCATGTTCGATTCATAATCTACTGCTGTTAATTTTATTGGAGATGCCAAATCAAACTTAATATTATCGAGTCTGGGCGTATTTATAAAAGATCTTACATTCGTAATATTAAATTCTTCGGACATATAAAATGGAGTAGTCTTATACTCACGACTTGTTTCTTGTATTGGCGTCATAGGGTCAAAGAATTTCGCTTTGTTTTCGCGGTTAATTAAATCAAGCGATGTACTATTTACATCATTTTCTTGATCATTTACTTTACACCCGTTCGACTTTGAAGGGGTTTGATGATGATCATATTGTGTTGTTTGACAATCAGTGGAATTTAAAGTCTTCTTTTCTTCATCATTATTATTATTTTGAATGTCTTTTAATGGTTGAGTAAAAGTAAACATCTCTATTATGTCTGATAAAGCAGCCCTAGTACATATCGTGGGAGATGGCTTTTTCTCAACTTTTTCTATATATGGAGCTAAGATTTTTCGTAAGAAATTGGCATTAGAAACATAGTAATTGCAAAGAATAAATAATTAAAAACCTACATAGTGGGCTTGTCTCATGAATTGGCACACTATATTCTGTAATATTACATTCTTCTTTTCCTAACTTCTCTTCAATATTTTCAATGTAATTACTTTCAAGATATCCCAAAGTTTTAGCTCTCTTTTCTTCAAAGGAAACTTCTTCGCCATTTTCATCATAAAAATCATCGATCTTTACACAACATTTTTCTTTCGGCCCTAGTTCGTATCGTTTAGCTTGTTTTTTCTCTCGAGAAACTGAAGATGTAGGATGTGGTTTGATATTATTTTCATTCTGTAAAAGCTGATTTGATTTCGTCTGAGCTGCGCCCGGAGATATTTCATTCGAAGGTTTACTCTGTATATCCACTAACTTTTTAAGAGCTTCCGTCAAACAATTGTTTTTATTATTCACTGATTCTATTTCGGCTTGCTCAGTAGCTTGACGAATATTTGTTGACGAATTTGAACCAGATTCAAGTGACTAAAAGAAAAATTATACACATATAATTAACAGATCAAGGTACATGACGTGTGATTTTCCTTTGTATACCTTATCGTGATAAATTTCAAGCTTGGCTGTCATCGGGGCGCGAACTTTTTTATTTTGAGGCAAGGTTACGCCTCTCCATTGCTCTGCTTCTTGAATATCTTCTTTTTTCCTAGACAAATACGTTCCGTAACTATTCCATATTGAAGTTTTACTATCCATGGATGGCAAAGCGGAATTTCCTATTTCGCCATTAGGATCGTAAAAAATATTTAACTTTTCGTTGTCTCCGGAAGTGCTTGCACTCTCAATGCCAGAAACAGTATATGAAGTAGGGTTCCTTTGATGGAAAACATTCATTGGCTGTGATTGAGTAGAAGATGAGGAAGATTTAGAACCAAGAATTGTTCGCGAATTTAGATTCAATTGTTGCGGTATTGGTGCTGTTGGTGTTGCTACAGTACTAATAGTATTAGTGCTAAAGTTCACACCAATTAACGTCATACGCGCTAAAAATTGTTTGTAGCGTTTATTCAGACGTTCAAGAGGTTGTGCTCCTCGGCTTATTCCCGTTTCAAAGATTTCGTTCGCTTCTTTATAACTTTCATTTTATAAATATTTTAGTCTTTGTCAACCTTAAAATTATAAAGAACAATATCTTACCATTTCATCGTTTCCATTAATTCAGCATATTCTTCATAAAAAGTGGCCAAGTCTAAGCCAATTCCATTAGATTTCAAGAATGCGAAAAGTTCTTTATGTTTTCCAACATGTTTTGAATATTGTAGCCAGCACCTTAAATATCTAGGGTCATTTTTGTACCGAGCATCATTTACGAAACTATTGGATGTAATCTCCAGAAGTTGGCATACTCTTGAATGAGGACCAAATGCTTGCGGATAATTCTCTAATGTCCATTTTATGTAACGATCATACACGTCAAAGGGATCATCAAGCTCATCAAGGTTTTTAAGCTCTGCATTAAACCTATCATTGCCAGCTTGAAGTTCTGCATTACGCGCGGAAGGTTCACTTGAAAATATTTGAGACAAAGTAGCGGCACTTCGTCCCTGTTTTATTGGTAATATATTTTCTTTTTGATGTTCAAATGAAGAGAACTCTGGTATAAGTTTTTGTTCACTAGACATATGTTCTTTATTATTAACCGGCTCAGGTTGGATTGTGCTAATAATTTGTCTTCGGTCCATTCCAAGGGATTTGACAAAGATAATAATATATGAATATGAAAGAATGTTAGAGTATTTCTTGTATTTCTTTGATTATATGGTAAGTTACGTCACGCGTTATTTTTTATTTGTCACCCCGATGACAAATATGAAAAAAGTAATGTGACGGATATGATCGGCTGTACCACATTATTAATCAATCATAAAGGGATGGTTGTTTGAATGTTAGTTGTATTAATTCTTTCGAATTAAGTTTCAAAAATGTAAGTTATGAGTTTACAACTGTATGGTACATACATGAGTTTTGATTATTATTATTGCTAATTTAATGTTTTTCTTTATAGGTCGGAGTACTGGGTATCACAACAAAAGCATTGGTGTCAATATTGCCGCATTTATATTGCGGATAATAAGCCCGTAAGAATTGTTTCCACTGTAAGATTTATTCTATAACTTTAATTATTTAAGTATTTCATTTTTTTAGAGTCGCACAATGCATGAACAGGGCAAAAAGCATAAAGAAAATGTTGAAAAATTTTTACGTAATATTCGTCGTAAAGACTACGAGAATCGCAAAGAAGAAGAAAAAACTAGACGAGAATTAGAAAGAATTGAAAGGGTAGTAATTTTCCAATTTTACCTTTCTCGAGAATAATATATTAATAAGATTTTCCATAATTAGGCGGCAATGAAACAATATAAAAAAGATATCATACTTGAAGTTTCGGGAGCTTCAATGTCTTCATTAACATCTACTAGCAAAACAAATGATCCACCTGTTACAAGTTCATTTAGTGAACATGATGTTATATATGCAGGTTCAGCAACAAATTATACAGAGTTAACAGAATTAAGTAAAAGTGCCGATGGAACTGAAGTTGTTATAGGAGAATGGAGACCTGTGACTCCTCCACCTGCTCCTCCAGTAAACAATGCACTAGAGACTGATCAAGTTAACAATACATCAACATCTCAAAAAGCAATTCTTCAAGACGATGAAGAAGATGAAGATCCAGATGATTTGAGGAATTTTAAAGTGGTTGAAAAAACATTTCCACTGGATGATCAAATATCTGAAGACAATATAAAGGATAGTGACTCAAGTAAAGTTACTTTTAAAAAAAGAAAATTTGCGGGCCAATCTAAAGCAAGGAACATTAGGAAAAAAAAAGTGTAATTTATTATTTACTATTTACATTACACGATTAACAAAATTTAAATAAACCTTAATAATATAATTATTTAAAATGATTCATATATTAAATTTGAATAAATCATGAAAAGAATTCTTTTATTATAGCAAGAACTTTCCTTTCAGCAAAAGAAAGCATCATCTGATCTGTGCTTGGTGGTAAATTGATGCTGACAAAGAATTGTTTATTAAACTTAGTAGCTAAACGAAAAATTTTTTAGTATATTACCAAGCTTTTGTCCAAGCTGCTTAGAACTTTCATCCACGTCATTTGTAAGTACAGTTGTTCCTGATGACGACGAGATAGAACTATTATTCCGTAAAGGTGAAGGCATGGCAATCGCCAAATTTCCTAGTATCTCGTTTCCTTCGGAACCAATCCATATAAACACAGAATCTTGAAGAATTGTAAGTTGAAAATGTATCTGCTGTGAAAGAAATAAATGACTATAAGTATGGACTTGGAATCGTGGTGTAGTGGCTTCAGAAAGCATTTCTTTTACTGTATCTAGATATCGAAGAAATGAAGAAAGTTATACAAGTATTTACAAGTATTAACCTAGCATCTAAAATCTATGCTATTACTCCACGTGATTTTTGACTGGAATTATGAACAATCGAACGTGACAAATAAGTAAATTATATGTATTCACGTGAATGTGCCATTTTGTGAATTGCGCCAAAATCAAACGCGTTTTATATTATAAACGATTTTAAACATGCCCATTACACCTTTTGATACACCAAAACGTCGTCATTCATTCGGACCTTCGTTAAAAAATTTCAAAGATACGAACATTCCCCTGAATGACGATGATTCTGAAATCCGGTCTCGTAGAAAGTCTGTTGCAGACTCTATGCGGAGACAATCATTAAATTTTCTGGGAAGTAGTGGTTCTCCCGCTCGGGTCTTTGAAAGAAACGCGACTAGACCTTTGGAAGTTGTCGCTCCCATGCCTATAATACCCTCAGAACAAATGTACATTAATTTTGAAGAATGGATGAAACTGGCAACGGATAATGTTAGTATTATTTTTATATGATTTCACGTAGATTTATCCGGCTGACAGAATTTTTCTACTAGAAAATTAATGCTAGCAATAGCTGGAAGCTTGCTTTAATTGATTACTTTCATGAAATGACATTATTAAAAGAGGGAGATTCAATAAATTTTCAAAGAGCTTCATGTACGCTAGATGGATGCGTAAAGATCTATACGTCACGTGTTGATTCTGTCGCAACTGAAACGGGGAAACTTTTGAGCGGATTGGCCAGTAACCCTAGTTAGTCCTTATTTTTTTCGCATCTATAATTTTAAATCTGAAAAATGTATTAATTGTTCATAAATTTGAAGAGAGTAACAATGAAGACGACGATAGAGATAGTGAAGATGCTGATCCTGAAAGGCATACTCGTAAAAGGGTTAATAATATTATTATACGTAGTTATAAATTTTAAATATAAACTTATTGTATGTGATATATTTTTATTTATAGAATACAAGATCGGAGTCAATACTAGTCAAAGATTATAGCTCGTTAACTATAAAGAAATTTGATTTGGAATTCTCAATTGATCCCCTTTTTAAAAAGACTTCTGCAGATTTTGATGAAGGCGGTGCTCAGGGTTTACTGTTAAATCATTTGTCAGTTGACACGGATGGCAAATTAATATTTGATTCAAGCGATGCTATACCGGATGAGGATGACGACGAAAATAACGACAATAGAATAAGTACTGAGGATAATGAGACAAAAATTGACATTTCCAAACTTCGCTGTGAGTATATATTTAATTATCCGAGTAATTAAGTCATTAATCAGGGAATATTATTAACAAATTACTTCATAGCAAAGTATCTCTCTGGACTTCAGCAAATATTTAATAAGGAGATTTGTCCTTCATTGAGAAATTTCAAATTTTCAGACGATAACATTCTGGACTTTGCTTATGCCTCGACTGAAGCTGAAGGCGATAATTATCCTGACTTTTTTATCTTGGGTGATAACTTAGATGTAAACAATGATGTTTCGGAAGTATTCGATGAAGAAAACATAAATCCACATACACGATTAACAGAAAAGGATTGTGTTATGGCTATGGTCAATAACGAAAACGAATTGTTTTCTTATTTCGACTCTGCATTTTTGCGTAATTGGGCAGGTCCTGAACACTGGAAGCTTAAGAAAGTTAATAAAAGTAATTAAATTTCCTAAGTTATGTATTCTCTTTTTAGTGAGACCAAAATAACTTCGTTTCTTTTAAAGGGCCTACAGAAACAGATGGAGAGACAAGGGAGAAGAAGAAGAAAGAACCAGTTTCTATTAATTTTATTGAATCGGAGGATTTGGATGAGCAAATTATTTTTTCCCCCGGAGGAAGTATGATAAATGCGCCTAAATTAGCAGAGAGAGTATCGCATGGTCATCTACTCCCCGAGGACATGCATTTTTCGTCTAAACAATTACTTAAATTATTCTTGAAACCTCAAATCTAAAGCTGTAATATACGTTTTGCTTTTTATCGTAGTTAAAATTGAAACGTCAGTGTGAAGCGCAACTTGACAATAGTAAGTACTTTTTTATATAAATTATTTGGTATAAATTTAATAAATCAATAATAAAATTTATATGTTTATTTAGGTGATGACGTAGATGCGGGTGAGAATTTCTGGGCTGACAAAACTAGTGATTCTAATGATCCAGTAGAAACATCTTTCCCAGACATTAGTAAGTACTGTTATTATTAGTTGAAAAAAAAGATATTTCCTAATCATTTTAAACTGATAAAAATTTAGCGAATTATATTGGTGGAGACGCCTTCGACAATGATGAATATGATGACGAATCAGAAGGTGAATTTGGAGATAATTTGGTAGCTCAGACAAAAAGGAACAAACCTGAGTATATCAGATACACCAGGACAGCGAAAAGGATCGATGTTAAAAAATTGAAAGAAAATATATGGAAATCATTAACTGACAGTACTGACTGTGATCTCTAAAACATATAGGCTCAAGAAAAGAACTGAAATTTACGGAAATAATGGACTATCTTAAAAGTGTCTATCCTCAAGAAGAAATGAAAGATATTTCAGTGTCGTTTTGTTTTATATGTTTGTTACATTTAGCAAACGAGAAAAATCTTAATATAACAAGTAATGATCAATCGGAGCTATGTGTCGATGTGATTATGTAATACATATATCAAATAAAAAAAACAAAGGTCCGAGTCCTTATTATATATCCAATAATAAACAAAAATAATGGTTAATAAATATGTTAAAAGGAAAGCAAAATTTGAACATAGTGAATCTGCTAGTGAATACAATAAATCAAGTGAATTTAATAATACTGAATAAGTCACATGATCAAATATATATATATTGTGTATTGATTGTTTAATCGTTGTCGACTGTGAAGAGTTCTTTACATTTAACAAGTAATGCGATGGGAATTGTAAGCGGTTCTCGTAATTTAGCAGAGCTTTTTACTAACACTGATGCTTTTCCAACCGAGTCTTCAAAAGCCCAGGTATTTTCAACATAAAGGATTTTGTTGAACACTCGCGAATATAGTTAAATTTATCTAATCATTTATACGCGATATTAGACTGATACTGAGGTATCAGTATACGAATTGTACAAAGCTGCAAGAGACAAGAATTTGATAAACACGTAAGTATCGTTAAAATTTAATTTATTTTGAATTTTACGACTAACTACACTTTTTAATCCTAAATTAATATAATATAGGATTAAGCTTAACAGAAAATCTCATATTAAATATGTAAAAGATGGTCTAAAAAGATTGCCTGGTTATCTTGTAGCGCTGGATGCCAGTC